>CAHIKZ030005327.1:1925000-1979717 GCA_903632075.3 Acanthosepion pharaonis | reverse complement strand
GAGAGAATTAGACGTAGAGTCGAGAGGTATTGAAAATATTCAAGGCGAAGACTCTAAACAGAAAGAAGAATCAGGGGATGAAGAAGAGGACAAAACACCTCCCGGACGGGAGTTAAACACAGAAAGAAGGTTAGAGGTTGAGCAGGAGTCACCTCGGAAGATGAGATCAAGGAGGGTGAAGAACCCCAAATCTCAGTAGAACAAGAAGGCTGTGCAGAATAGAAGCATTTAGTGTCGACAGATAACGACACTGGCTCATCCAAGAACCTACTGGCTGACTACGGTGGATGTGGATGGAGGGGATGGAGTCGCGGGCTGCACCTCACGAGGGACGGAAGAAGATTATTGGCATTGTTGATTGGCCATCAGTGGTGTCATGAAGTACGACCTTTGGAGTGAGCGCCACGCACACCTGACCAGGCCATTCTGTCTGCTAGAGGCTAGTTAGAGGAGGGAAGAGCTGAACTTAGTAAAAAAAAAAAAAAAAAAATTTATAGGATAATTGAGTAAGGAATTGTAGAAATATTATAATGCACTAGGATGCGTGACCTTGTTAGAAAATAGGCGACTATTGGTTGTGATATCTGTTCCGTTGTTAGATAGCGAGAGTATATTCGAGATATACCAGGTTATAAACTTACCCATCCCCTACCCCAGAAGAGATCAAGGTTTGGGAATGATAGCAAGGTACAAGGTGGAAGCAGACTACATAGCTTTAAATTCGGGGAGAACGAAATTTATGTTGCTATCAGCTGAAGAAGCTAGAAGGTGTAGAGATGATGCCCTAGGGACTTGTACCTCGTTAAGCCCTATCTATAAAACTGGTAACCGCAGAATGTGCATATTAGAATTGTTTGAAGGAAGGGGAAGGAATCAAAAAGAATCTGCCAAGTGGAGGTATTAACAAACACGGCATTACCACAAGCTATCAGTGTTTCAGACGGGGTGTGGGCAGTAGCCACACAGAAACCTATCAGCTTGTCTAGGGTATGGGGGAGAGTCCACAAGGACATTAAGAATAAGGCCACCGTTATCCCTGGTGACGCTACCCATGGATGTTCGGCGGTTGGAATATCCATTCCTTACCCCCTATTACCAGGAAGAAGAAAGATATGAAGAGAAAGATTCAATCATAGAGATGATTGGTAGAGGCTTAGTCAATTGTACAGAATTATGGGAGCCGATAGTGAAGGGATTCTCTAATGTTACCTTAAATAAAATGCCAGTATTAATGAAACCGATAGAAAAGATCGATATGGATCAATTGAGAGATAAGCTAAGTGCATTGGGAAACGAAGGTGTGGCTTGGGAAGACGATGAGCAGATCGCGATAAGTTGGTCAATAGTAATGGGTACATTCCTAGTTATAACCATCGGGGGTGTATTAGTATGGAAGGTTAATAGTAAGAGGAGATTAGCGAACGACAATCTAGTGAGCATGCAGCAACTCGAGAGGGAGATGCCGAACAGTGTTCCTCACTCAGACAGGACTGGCGAAGAAATTGCTGAAAGACCAACGGAAAGGGCTGGCGTGAGACCACCACGTGCGGGGGAAAAACCTCCCACAGCGGAGAGGAAAACATTGACCAAGAAGAACAAACCATAGTAAACACATCTGCACCCACAGACACACGCACATATCACTCTTGCATGTAAAAAAAAAAAAAAAAAAAAACACATTACCCTTGCATGTAGAACAAAAGAAGATGAAAAAAAAAACAACGTTACATTGCATGTAGAACAAAGGAAGATGAAAAGAACATTACATTGCATGTAGAACAAAAGAAGATGAAAAGAACAGTACCTTTCCATGTAGAACAAAAGAAGATGAAAAGAACATTACCCTTGCATGTAGAACAAAAGAAAATGAAAAGAACATTACTTTGCATGTAAAACAAAAAAAGATGAAAACAACATTACCCTTGCATGTAAGAAAGTAGAATAGAATTGCATGAGACAAATGCATGGTGCATGTTAAATGATGTAATTGAGTTTAGGTGTCATTTACGGGTAAATAACAAATCGGTTAGGGGAGGATTGTGGCACCCTGCATTATTAGAAAACTGAAAAGAGATATTCATAAAAATATGATTTATTTTTATTCGGTTTGTTAACCAGTTGATAGTTATTTAGAGACGAAGAATAATTGAGTTTTGAGAATAATTCTCTAATTGTATTTAGGCGATCCGAAAGAAAGAAAAAAGAAGAAAAAAATAATAAAAAGAAAGAGAAAGAGAAATAGATAGTACAAAACCCGGTCATAACACAAAACAGGTGTCAAAAGATATCCAGGTCAAAGTACCTGACCGAAATCCACGGAAAATAGAAATTGTTATATTTGGTTGAAGGAATAGAGTTTAGAAATAATGATACGAGACGGGGTAGTGAGCGGATAGGCACACGCGCGATTGATGCATAACAGATGTCGGTCAAACACCTGACCTACTTTCGTGTCCGCGGAGTATGGGAGTTTGTTATCAATTTGGCTGAAGAAATAAGATTTTAGGGACAATGAAAAAATATTAATAGGTAACGACCGAAAAGGGGTGTCATTGAGATGATAAGTGACCGCTGGGAAATGTATACGAAAACAAAACATTGGTACACGAACCCTGACCAGTTCTAGAGTTGAAGATAAGAACCACCCACGATGATGAGTGAAGAATATTTTCAATTTAGATAATTAAGATTTTGTTAACAGGCCCGAGCAAAAGAAAGAGGTGAAATATTTGTTTTAGCTCGCGGAAGACGCCGACAAGGCGGAAAAATTCTTTCTTTAGGTCGCATCTAATTAGCGGCGGGCTGTTTTGACAAATACCACGTATACGAAAAAGACAATTTAAATTTTGTTTTTTTGGCAAGGTGTTTCTTCCCCAGAACAAAGCCCCGGATTGTACACGCCCGATTGGAGACGTCACGAAGGAAGGAGGGAAGATACCGACCAGAGTCTCATTGGCCGAGGGCAGTCACATGATACATGAGGGAGTAGGAGAGACAACCAACCAGGGTCTCATTGGCCGAGAGCGGTCACGTGATGTGAGAGGGAGGAGGAAAGATGCTCGACCAGGACCCCATTGGTCGAGAGCGGTCACCTGACATACGAGAGACCAGGGGAAGCGGGTATGCGCCTCCCCGCCAGAGGCACTGTAAGGAAGTAGGAGTGAAAGTAAGAGCGATAATTGGAAATAAGAAATAATGCGACTTTTGGAATTATCAAGAAAACCCTGGCGCCGACAGACCCACCCCAGTTTGTTACGGAGTCAATAAAGGCAGGACCCCAATCGACAGAGATCAGTTGCAGGGCGGACAGCGAGGGAGCTTGAATGCGGGCGGCGGGCCCGGTTCATTCGCCCCTTTGCGGGCAAGAGAATCCGGAGTGAAGAAATTCGTCCAGCCCAAGTCGAAGTGAAGAAAATTGCCCGAAAGCCTAAGAAGAGTTGGAGCTGCAGCCCGAAAGTCGAAGAGAAGTTAAAGTTGCAGGCCGGACAGGCAGAAGAGTTGCAGGCCGGACAGACAGAAGAGTTGCAGGCCGGACAGACAGAAGAGTTGCAGGGCGGACGGCGTGACAGTTGCAGGCCGGACAGGCAGAGAAGTTGCAGTTGGAGTTGGGTTTGCGCCTCAGACGAAGAAGAAGTTAACTTGCAGTTGCGCCTAGAAGAAGTTGAAATCAAACCAAGCCTAAGAATAGAAATTCGCCCGACTCAAGTCGAAGGGAATAAATTCGTCCACCCGAAGCAGAAGAGAAAAAATTGATTCGCGCACTGACGGCGAGGGAAATCAGCCGTGAACGACTGGTAGAGATCAGCGCCCAGTGTCGAAACCAAACCACACCCCGAAATGCAAATTTCTAGAGAACAAGCAACTCGAAGTCTTAAAGTTGTATGGTAGAAGCTTGGTGCCACAGTCCACAAAACGGGTCGGGAGGTAGGAACAATTTTGTGTAACGAACATTTAGATATAAAAGGTTGTTACCCTTTTTTTTCCAATAATTTTTGGCCTCGTGAGTTTTTCTTTTACTTGTGTGTTATCACCCCCCTTGAACCCAGCTGGCATACAGCCCCAATCCCTGTTTGATCCCGTCTGTCTAAGATCTAATCACAACGTGGGTAGGCAGACCGGAGATCAGTGCAGTTACCCTAGTAACCAGGCGTTGGAAGCGAGTTGGGAACGGCGAGGCTGGTATTCATCTAACCAAAGGGTTAGAACGTCACACTTGGAGCCACGAGGAGCGAACAGCTGACGCCGCGGCAAAGACGTCACAACTGGTGCTGTCCGTGACCAGGATATCAAAGCCTGGAGAGCACGTGACGTCACAAGTAGTGCCGCGAACGAGATCGAACGACACAGTCGACGCTGCGACAAGGGGGGGGCGACGTCACACTAGCGTGATCTACAATCTGAAGAAGGGCAGCACATTCAAACCCTCCGTCCCACTGACTTATAAATTCTTGCAATTTCACTCACAAGGCTTGGGTCAGTCCGTGGTATGGTATATATATATATATATATATATATATATATATATATATATATATATATATATATATATATATGAATAAACAATATCACGCTATCAAAGCTAAATTAGTGATGACCAATATAGAGTATCATTTCACTGACTAGTACAAGGCTGTGTTTCGTGTAATAAATCAGTTAGCTATATTGGTTATATCAGCACTTGTTTGAGCAGACGATTAACATATCACTTATTTGACAAAAGCACCATAAAAAAAAACACTTAGCCACACAAACCAATAACGAAAAATCTGGTCGATCCCGAAACCAAAGACATCTCCATATCAGAGTCGGCCTTTACATGAAACCTCTGACACCCAGTATAAACCTCGCCTTATTCAGCTGCTGCAGTATATATATATATATATATATATATATATATATATAGAGAGAGAGAGAGAGAGAGAGAGATTGCGGATGAGAGAGAGAGAATGAGAGAGAGAGATGTTTTATGTTTATCACAATCTGTTCATATCTATCTATTGCTTTCTATGTTTCTATATATCTCTTAATCTTTAATACCCAACATTCTATAACGAATTCTGTCATTACATCTATCCATCTCAGTTTATTCACATCTATTTTCCATCCATTTTCTCTCTCATTCCTCTCTGTGTCTACAGAAGCATTTATCTCTCTCTCTTTTTATCTCTCTCTCTCTCTCTCTCTCTCTCTCTCTATATATATATATATATATATATATATATATATATATACATGAATTATTCACACAAAACTAATGCAAAGGTTAATGATTTAAATGGTGAGACATCCATCATCGCAAACAATTCAAATAGTATACAAAAACATCCAAATCCGTTATGAATGAATTGATCCTTGTTTATATAAATTAATAAATAACAACTAATACGGCAGAAATTTATATAAACAAGGATCAATTCATTCATAACGGATTTGATGATTTTTTGTATACTATTTGAATTGTTTTGATGATGGATGTCTCGCCATTTAAAGCATTAACCTTGCATTAGTTTTGTGTGAATAATTCATGTATTTGTAAATTGATTGCACGTTTATCGTAATATATATATATATATATATATATATATATATATATATATATATATATATATATTAGTCTTACCCTATCTATGTCATTGTATTCATATCTACCTGTCACTTGCTGTCCTTTTCTTTAGCAACCTATCGTAGTCTTTCAATGTATTTCAAAGTATCTCTCTCTCTCTCTCTCTCTCTCTCTCTATCTATCTATCTATCTATCTATCTATCGTAGTTTGTTCTTATCTGCTGTTTTCTCATTTCTTTCTTTTCTTTCTGTCTCTCTTTCTGCTTTTTCTCTTTCTTTCTCTAGCTCTCTCTCTCTCTCATTCTTTATTTTTTCTTTCTTTCATTTGTTCTTTTTCTCTTTCTTTCTCCCTTTCTTTCTTTCTCCCTTTAAAGCTCTTTCTTTATTTTTTTTATTTCTTTCTTTTCCTTTCTTTCTTGATATCTTTCTCCCTTTTTCCTTTTGCTTTCTTCCTTTCATTCTTTCTTTTTCTTTCTTTTTTCATTCTCTCTCTTTCTCTTTCTTTCTCCCTTTTATCCTCTTTCTTTCTTTATCCTTTTTTATGCTCTCTCTCTCTTTCTTTCTTGATATCTTTCTCTCCTTTTTCTATCTTTTTTCCCTTTCGTTCGTTCTATTTCTTTCTTCCTTTCTTTTTCCTTTCTTCTTTCTTTCTTTTTCTTTTTTCTTTCTCCTTTTCATTCTCTTTCTCTATTTGCCCCTTTAATACTTTCTTTCTCTCTTTCTTTCTTTCTTTCTTTCATAATCTGTCTAATTCTCCCCTCATCATTGGTTTTCTTACTCTCACGACTAGATCCTATTCATAATCACGTTTTACTTCTATCTCTCTTCTTATCTATCAATCAATTGTATTTCATTCGATTTCTGATTACGAATCTAGACCATTAACTCCATTTTTTCATAAGGAAATCCAAGTTTGGCTTTTGTTGCATCTTAAATTTTTCTTTTTTTTTCTGGCGCAAGCAGATCTTTAGTAGAAAGACATATACGCTATCATTCCGTTCAACACATATTCATTCATATGCGTGTTTGTAATTTCTAATGAATCGATAGCTTCTTTATCTGACATTATTTCCTTCATATCCGTACACAAGGATGATAAAGAAATGATCCCATTCGACCTGTACTTCTAGGAAAACTGAGGAAAGTTAATTTCCCTTCATATTCACAATCCTCTTTCTAGGCTTCGTAAAAGTCACTGGCAATCATGCGGATGAAGAACGTGCATAAATGATATATATATATATATATATATATATATATATATATATATATATATATATAGAGAGAGAGAGAGAGAGAGAGAGAGAGAGAGAGACTTGTTAAAATATTCATAGCTTAATGATACAAATAATGTACTTTTATTAAATTTCTAAATTTATCTATTAACGTGACCTCCGTTCTTGTCAATGTACTTTTTTTGGTTGTCAATAATAACGCAGATGGAGCATTATACACTGAAATTTAACATTTTAAATTTAGCCGACAGCAGAATTATTCATGAATCTTCACACACACACTCACACATACACACGTATATATATATATATATATATATATATATATATATATATATATATATATATTTGTTATTATTTTTTAAAAATATTGCTCGATACAAAAAGTAGAGCATAAATATATATATTGAAGTTTTCGGCTCTTGTTTTTGAAACATGAGAACTCTGATGTCGCGTTGGAATCATATTTTTAAATAAATAATAATATATATATATATATATATATATATATATATATATATATATATACCAATTTTATTAATTTATATATATATAAATTGGTATATATATATATATATATATATATATATATATATATATATATATATATATAATTTTATTAATAGCGTCTAAAAAAGTTAAAAGATAGTGAAGTAAATTTTTTATTTAATTTTTCTCATGTCCGTATTTGTTTCTTCTATTTTAGGCGTAATTATAGTATTATTATATTACTATATTATTATAATATTATTTTAAATAATATATTATTGTTATATATCATTATATTATAGTATTATTATGTCATTATTATGCATTATTATATTAATATATTATAATATTATTATGTCATTATATTATATACTAGCAGTATGGCCCGGCGTTGCCCGTCCTTGATTCAAAAATCGTACGACTCATACAGCAATCGCTATCACTTGACTTAAAATATTTTTGCCCTTCCTTGCCGTGCTGATGTTGCTACATGCCTTACTTCTTGCCTATCTCACACTGCGAATTTTTTCTAAGCTCTATACTAAACATTAAATCTGTTACGAAAAAAGAACTAAACAAAATGAACACGAAACGATCAGCTTTAAAAAGGGACTCGTAACTGGAAAAACCGAATGAAAAAAAGAATGTTAACAACAAATACTTTTTCACACCCAACCAAGTTCTGCGGAATCAGAATCAACGTTGAGTTTAAGCTAATTGGAGTAAAGTGCCATGCAGATTTAAATTTTTCTCACTTGTGGCAAATACAGCTATCGATTTTTTTTTTTGCATGCTAGCATGCTAGTTAACATTCGTGTCAGTCAGCTGTTGGCTCTCACGCTGGCCAATAGAATCTTCCTGCCTATTCGTGGAAGCCAGCTATAGGCTCTCACTCTGGCCAGTACAAAATGGCCGCAAACTACATGAAAACTTCCGTAGAAGCATGAAAAAATCGATTATTTCCACTATCGATGGGAGTTAGGAAATGCAAAGTCGGTCTCGTTAACTTGGAGCATGTGCATGTAAATTTTGGTGCAAACCTGTCGAAAATTGCGACCGTGCATTCGTTACACACACACACACACACACACACACACACACACACACACACACACACACACACACACACACACACACACACACACACACACATCCTGCCTTTTATAGATATAGATTATTATATATTATTATATTATAGTATTATTATGTCATTGTATCATATATATATATTATATATATCATATATATTATTATATTATTGTATAAAATAGATAATGCTGTCCAAATACAGACATACGTACGTATATATATATATATATATATATATATATATATATATATGTGTGTGTGTGTGTGTGTGTGTGTGTGTGTGTGTGTGTGTTGTGTCTGTGTGTGTGTTTATTTACATTATTGTGGAACTGGTTGCTGAGTATTGCAGGGCTCATCGAAATTTCCTTCTATCTGAAATGAGTCCTATGTTGGCCCTGAAGAGATGTCGACAAACACCGTATTATATCGAAGCAGTGTTCTGGGGATGGCGTGCTCTGGCCTTTCTTTGGCTTCTCTTCAACTCTTCTATTTGTCTTCTGGTGCTTTTCTAGGATGTTGATTTTTTTACGTGCTCTGCACTTCATCAATTGGTACTTTAAAACACACATACACACGTATATATATATATATATATATATATATATATATATATATATATATATATATATAGTTTCAGCGTATGGCTTATAGTGCTAGATGTCAGGATAGAACGCATGTAAATATAAATTGGACATTGAAGTCAACATACAGACGCGAGAGTCTGTTTCATTGCATTTGCATGAAACAGACTGTCATCACTGCGTGTTGACTTCAACTTTTATATATATATATATATATATATATATATATATATATATATATATATATATATATATATGTGTGTGTGTGCAAGTATGTAGAAAATAGGAAAGAACACGTTCGGTAAATAATCCAGGGTTCTTTAGTATATTTGTTTTTATTTAAAAAAAACCCAAAAAAAAACCAGTGCTCCATACAGAAATAGTAGGGTGGGGGTGTCTGTTTCAAAGACATAATTCGCTTTGAAATAGACACCCACATCTACCTCAGCTTGACCTCTCCCTGAAGGTGACTGATATGTGGATAAAAATGGTCGCCCCAGCCGTTTCCATAGTAACGAATGAACATGCTTATAACGATACGGAAATTTCCAAAATGGTTATTCCTGAATTTTCGCTTGAGGATGACATAGGGCTTGTTACTTTAATTCAATTTAATTTTAATAATCATATCGATGGTCTCGGCTCTCGTTTTTGAAACATGAGAACTCTTATGTAGCGAAGGAATCATATTTTTTAAAAATATAATTATAATATATATATATATATATATATATATATATATATATTGAATACGATCAAACACAGATTTACTTAGCTTTTTAGTATTCATACATTTTTTTCGTTTTGTAGGAGTAAGGGATTTGCTGAAGGCGATTGGGACAATGAACAATATGTATAATTTATGCACTCTCTCACCAAACGAAAAAAAAATGGAAAAATAGTGGAAAAACTAAATAATCAATTGATTAAATTTTCTTTGAAAGTCATATTCAAAGAAACATGTTTAAATGATGTTTTGCTATTCAAAATTATATATATATATATCTTTCTATCTCTCTATATATAACTTCAAACTTTACTACATTGGATACTTCGTATTTGAAACAAACTCTACATGTCTATTAATTAAACAGTATACATTTTATATACAGGGTGCGATGATTAAAATGTCGCCATTTAATATTTTTAATTTGGCGCATGCTCATTGTTTGTTTTTTGATTTTGTCGACTGATTAGTCGGTTCAGTTGGTCATCGTCTGTGAGAAAAAGATCACCAAGACGCTATTCACCAAGCCAGAAAATTGGAAACGGCATAATGTACTGTTTGGCATTCGCGTCGGAAGTTCCAATACGAACATGCCAGTGTGTTTGGACGTCAATTTGATGACATTGCAGAGTATTCGAAAAGAGGTAGATGAGTCTAATGGTGATTACGAAGTAATGCCCCTCGGAAGCCTCACTCTGAGGGTTCTGATCAGAAAAGAACTCCAGAATTTGCTGTTGAGGGCCTCGTTTCCAACACGGTCTGAAGATGTTCTCAGATGAGATTCAAAGTTCTTGAGAAAAAAAGAACTTATTTAAAGAAAATTTTGGGATATTTTTTAATCGATGCGAATTTTGGAATAATTAATTCTGAAATTTACGGAGCTTTTAAATGCCAAAAATATTTAAATAGGGATGTCTGATTTCTATTTCTAATATCATTGACGGAGCTTTCGTGTTATCTCCACCTTATTTTAAATTCATTCATTGTGGATCCTGTATATATCATTACAATGTTTGGATTCTCAGTCGATGAGATTGTGCATTTGTATACCACAGATTCTATGCGGCAGTTGGTTATTTTAATTTTTACTTTTGGCGTGTACAGTGTTTTTTTTTATTTCATTTCTAAGATAAAACAGATCAAAGATTAATCTAAAAATTGTACAATTTTGCAGTTGCAAGACTTGGATGATTTTGCTCTCTCTCTCTCTCTCTCTCTCTCTATATATATATATATATATATATATATATATATATATATATATATATACACGAGTTCCTGCGGAGGGGTATTGATTGTGCCTTCAGCTTGTTCAGTAGTTTGAGAGTCCCTAATTCTTTGTATATTCTCAACACTGGAAGCTCTCCTCGCTGTCGTTTAATCTGGGTTTTCATTTGCACTTTTTCTCGCAGCAGCCTTGGCTCTTTTGATTGCAATCTGGTCCTCTGTTGGGAGAGATTTCTTTTTGCAAGCCATACGGCTGCCATATGCGATAGGCAACAATAAACTACAGAACACAAAATTGATCCCCGCATTTAAGTATTGCATTAATATTTAAGCTTACCTTTTAAAAGTACAATGATATTTCTTCTGTCGCCAGATAATTTAAAGACAATTTGATGTGCGTAGGTCAATATTTTTCGCACAAACAAGTATTTTTATTCCATGGGTGACTTTCACTGTATTTCGCAATTTATTTCCAAGTTATGAAAACTGTTATCGTACAACAGATTCATCGCAGGAATCACGTAATCGCATTAATGAAAACTTGGGAATCCAAACATTGGATAGTATGGACTATTGGAAGTCCCTTTAATTCAAAAAGTGTCACATTTACTGTATATAAGCATATATATATATATATATATATATATATATATATATATATATATATATATATATTTTATATATATATATGTATATTAATATATATATATATCTTAATATATATATATATATATATGTATATTAATATATATATATATATATGTATATTATATATATATATATATGCATCTTAATATATATATATATATATATATATATATATATATATATATATATATATATATATATATATATATATCATGGTTTTGTATTGAAAAGATTTCAGCATAACCTAGAAAGCATTTCAGAAACACATTTGATCAAACTCTTAGCCTTCCATCCGGTATATATATATATATATATATATATATATATATATGTATGTCTGTATATGAATGTTCACACGCGTACACACACACACAGTCGTTAGTGGCTCTGAATAACAAATATATATTGCTATGTCTATTGTATGGGGCCTTGAGTTTGGGCTTGAAATAATTCATGCATTTATTTCCGGGCTTATCAACAAGCTATCCTTTACTGATATGTCGGCGACCAACCACTGACTAGCAACAAAGGAAAGCCAAACGTGATACGTGTTTGGTTCGCATTACATTAATCTCCTGCGCATGCGTCGAAAACGAAAATCAATCAATAAAAGGCGAACATAAGATGAAGAAATTATTAAAAAAAAAGGAAAACGAATAAAGAAACTTCATTTCCTCCCGTCACATACGCCGCTTCGTTCACTGCTCCCTCATGGAATCAGGAAACATTTCTTTTCCATTTTGTTATTAAACACGGCTTTTTTTTTTAAAAAAAAAAAATCTAATGATATTTTCTTTCTTCTCTTTTCCATCACAATTTATCACCTCATTTTCGCTTTCGATTTATTGCTATTTATCTTTCTTCCTTTCTTTCTTTCTTTTTCCTTTCTTTCTTTCTTTTTCCTTTCTTTCTTTCTTTCTTTCTTTTATCTGACTCCTCCTTTCTTTCTTTCTTTCTTTCTTTCTTTCTTTTATCTGACTCTCCCCTTCTTTCTTTCTTTCATTCTTTCATTTATCTTAATCTACCCCTCTTTCTTTCTTTCTTTCTTTCTTTCTTTCTTTCTTTCTTTCTCTCTTTCTTTCTTTCTTTCTTTCTTTCTCCTTTCTTTCTTTCTTTTCCAGATTTATGCGAATTGCTTTCTTTTTAACATTTCTTTCTTTTTAAAATGTCTTCTTTCTTTGTTTCTTTCTTTCTTCCTTTGTTTGGTTGTTAGTTTGTTTGTTTCTTTCTTTCCCTCTTTCAATCTTTCTTTCTTTCTTTCTTTCTTTCTTTCTTTCTTTCTTTCTTTCTTTCTTTCTTACTTTCTTTCTTTCTTTCTTTCTCCCAGCAATATTTTTGTTTACTTTTTTACACTCTCCATACTTATATCTTTCTTTCTTTTTCGGAATTCTTACGTATTGCTTTCTAATTCTAAGTTTGTCTTTCTTTCTTTCTTTCTTTCTTTCTTTCTTTCTTTCTTTCTTTATTTATTTATTTATTTTATGCATTTTCAAAATTCTTCTGTATTGCTTTCGATTGAACTGTTATTTCTTTCCTTCTTTCTTACAACTATATATGTATCTATTCATGTTTTACTTACTTTTTACGATCTTCGTAAAATACGTATTTTTTATTCTTTTTCTTTCTTTTTTTTCTTTTATTTAAAAAATTAGAAAAATTTTGCCTTTTATTTACAATCTTCTTAGGTCTTCTTTCTTTTTTCCTTCTTTTCAACAATATTCATATTATTTTTCTTTTTTTTTAAAGTCACTTTTCTTTCTTTCTATTTATTTATATTTTTATATTTATATTTTTCATGCTTCCTTTCACAATCTTCATCATTTTTTATCTTTTGTTTCTTTTCTATTTTCTTAATTTCTTCTTTTCTTTTTCTTTTCTTTCTTCTGCACTATTTTTCTTCGCGCCCTCTAGTAATACGTTTTTTTTTTAATGTCAAATAACCTATTATCTGTTTTGTAATCAAATTTTGCCTATTCTTCCATTCGGAGTTTTCTTTATTCCTTCAAAGATTATATGGCCTTTTCATTCACTTACGCTTAACGGATACATTTCCATGCTTTTCTTTCGCCTTTCTTTTTCTGTAATTTCTTCCTTTAACTTCCTTTCTTTGATAAAATCTTTGTCCTATCTATTTCTTTTTCAGCTTAAATTATTTTCTTCCCATTTTCTTTTTCTTAAGTTCACTTTATTATTTTAATTTTTTTAGATATTGTTATACGTTAATTTTTTGTTTCTTTAAATCTTTTGTCTTTCACTCGACTTTTTAAATTTCTTTAATTTTACTTTAATTCCTCTTCATGTATTTTAATATTTTCTTTTTTATTCTTTTTTTAATACTTTCTTTCGCTTTTTTTTTTCATTTACTTTGTTTCTTTTATCAAAAGTCATACGTATTGCTTTCTTTTTAAAATCCGTTTTTCTTTCTTTCAGCAATATATATATATATATATATATATATATATATATTACCAATACCAGTTTTATTTTGTTTTTCTTTCTTTCCTTCTTTTCTTTTTCAATATTATATATCTTTTGCTTTTCTCTTTCTTTTCTTTAGTTATTCTTGCTATCATACTGTCTTTATACCTACGTTGGTTTTTATTTCTATATTTTATTTCTCCTTCTTCTACTTGCTACTCATTCTTAGGTTATTTCTTCTTTCGATTTTCTAACTGTTTTTTCTTTTCTTTCTTTCATTCATTTTTTCTTCTTTTTCGCCCCTGCTTCAAAATGCTTTCACTTACATTCCAGCTTTTGCTTTTCTCTTTCGTTTCTTTCTGTGGGCGCCATCTTTTCCTGCATTCAGATTTAAATTTCCTTCAAAGCGTTCTACTTTCACCTAATCACTCATTTTCATTGATAGAGTCTTGCCTTTTTTTTCTACTTTAAATTGCCTATGACGTATCTTTTCGTTTTCTCTTTGTCCAAATCTTAAGATCAAGTTTTTCCTCTCCTTTCATTCCTTTCTTTCTATTGGGTACTACAATGCTTTCTTTCATTTTTGTTCGTTTCGTAATCCTTCATCTCATCTAAACACTTGCTTTTCTCTCCGGCAGCGAAAGTTCACACCCTCTAACCCAGTCCCATCCCCCCCGTGAAACATAACTGCTGCGACCATTCAACCACGAAGACAGCAACGAGCCTAGTGGAATTGCTCATCCGGTCCCCGATGCAATTTGGACCTGACCCCTGCTGGGTAAAAAATACCTCTTTGCAATTCATCAACCTCATGCTGAGAGCAGAGATGTGGCCCGGAAACATTGTATGGCCAAATAACAAACCGTACACTCATACGTACACACTCCTGTATATGTGGGTTTGCGTCACTCTTCCTTCTATACATGATGTATATCCACCTAATAATCAACAAAATTGGTCACATCAAACATAGTGGCTGATGCTACGAACGAATGCATGCATACATACACAGTCCCATGCATCTACGACACACAACTATAAATATATATATCATATATATATAAATATATATAAATATATATATATATATATCATATATATATATATATATATATATATATATATATATATATATATATATATATATATATATATATATATATATATATATATATATATAAATATATATATAAATCCGACAGTATGAAGAAAAATATATACGGAAAAAACAAACAAAAATCCTTATATACAATTATGCTGTTTTAATGTTAATATGTCAACGTCGGACGTTTCGGTCTATTAAACCATCTTCAGGACATCTTCATAAATTATAACATTATCAATACAACATGACAACGTGACCATGTTTTAAACGGAGCGCTGATCTTATAAAACTTTCAGTTATCTGTTTGGATAAGTCTTGTTCTTATGTACATCGTCTTTGTCATGTTGAATTGATAATGTTATATTTATGAATATGTCCTGAAGATGGTTTATTAGACCGAAACGTCCGACGTTGACATATTAACATTAAAACAGCATAATTGTATATAAGGATTTTTGTTTGTTTTTTTTATATATATTTTTTTCATATATATATATATATATATATATATATATATATATATATATATATATGGGAGTTTGGTTTTTTTGTTTTGTTTTTGTTTTTACGGCATATCAACCTCAATGCCGACAATTTTTTTTCCTGGTAATACTTTGTTTTGTCAAAAATCTATTTCTGTAAATATTTTTCCTTCAAAAATTTATTGCTGGTAATAAACTTTTTTTTTCAACAAAGTATTGTTGCTAATATTTTTTTTTCTCAAAAATGTATATTCGGGGTAAACTATTTGCCCATAGCTGGGACCCGAACAAGTGCTACCACCCCGAATCAGAGTGGACCTGGGAACACCAGCAATTAAGAGGTAGTTACACGCTACTCAAAACCTCTTCATCAGAGGCCTTGCTGCTGGACGTAGTTTATCGTCTTATCCAGGAAGCGGATATAGTTTATCGTCATACCCAGGATGGATATGTGAGAGAGAGAATGCATGAGTGTACATGTGTATGTACAAATTATGCGTGTAGACATTAATCATTTTATATATGATTCTGTTCGCGTTAAATAAATTAAATACTTAATTAGTAATACTTATTAATATTATTATTATTATTATTATTATTATAATTATTATACTTATTAATAAGAAAAAAAACATTATATACACCTAATACGCGTCAAAATCAATGCAGAAGAAATAATGGTAACCATAATGTCTAATATATATCATATCAAAGCTATATACAGGGTGCAATGGGTAAATTGTCGCCCTTTTTATATTTTTAATTTTGCACCTAATATGTGTCAAAATCAATGTAGAAGAAATAATAAAAGCCAACCTTTTACCAGAACGTCCGAATCTTCAAAAAAAAGGTGATTTTTTTTTTGTCTTTTTAATGCATTAGTTTGGTTTTTCTTATTATCGGCAGAAATAGATGGGGAGACCTGGAATAGAGACACCATCGATGCTTCGAAGACAACATTTAGCCGAAAAATTCAGCTTTTGTTTTGCACAAAATGCTAAACTTACTGGGAATTCTTTTAGACGGCATTGTCAAATCTCAGCACATTAAAATGCCATTATATAAAGAGGTAAGACTCTTATAGCATCTCTCCATATTTCTGGGATGACGTATTCTAACTATTTAGATTATTTACATCATTAAGACTGATATCGTCATCTTTATTGCTATACTCATGACGTTTCCATCGTCGTACGCTCCGGCCGACTTCAGGTGATATACGTTTGGTTTTTCGAATTGAACCTTTTATTTCGTCAACGAAGTTAGATCGTTCTAATTTCACGTGCCATACTGTTAAAACTTGACTAATGCATGGAATAATAATGCAACACTAAATGTACTTAGAACAAAATGTATTGAAACAAGAAAGTGTACACAATATTTATATATAGTCTTTTGTATATTCTTGGGAAGACCGTTCCTGGAGAATGTGTTGACTTAGTCGCAGTCGGGCAGAGTCTCTGGTTGAATCTCTTGATTCCTCCCTCTCTTCCCGGTACCAACCATATTTCCGAGTCTTCAATCCAAGCCGCTATCCATTACTCTACCGTTTCTTTTTCTCCGATGCTTAATGTTTATAGAACAAAGTTTAAAGGACTATCATTTACTTTGTTTTACAACAAGTAAATGCTGAAAGGCTCAAACATAAGCGACCTGAAAAAGTAAATGCTTATAGACACAAATATCAATGGACACTATTAAACTATTGCCAAATTTCTTTTTCTGAGTACTGTGTATCTTCAGAGCATTAGCGATCATGGCTCTCCGCATTTTACGGTCTTTTTTTTTCGTAAAGATTGTATTTTTGTTGTTACACCTCAAACACTGTTAGGCAAACGTGCTATGTAGATTATGTTTTGTTTTCCTCTCTACTTTCTGCCATTAATCTGCCCATGCTAAATTTTCTAATTTCAACTGTCCCGGGCTGATGATAAATAACGTTCCTTTCCGTTTCCTTTTTTCTCTGAGACTTAGTCGTCTCTCACATCTTGAGTTAATGGCATGCTCAGTATCTTTCTGTAGAACAACATTTCTAGAGCCTCTAGTCTCTTTTCTGTTGGAAGATTGTACATCGTTCGTTGCCATATACACGATGACTGAAATTAAACGACAATTCACTACTTTTCTTTTTTCATTGTCTCTGAGGAAATATTACTCCTTCTTACTACTTTGGATACATTTTTGAGGGCATCTTTTGCTATACAGAAATATAGACAGATGCTATAAGAGCCTTAGGTCTTTATACAATGATGTTTTAATGTGCTGAGATTTGACAATACCGTCTAAAAGAATTCCCAGGAAGAAGAGCTGAATTTTCGGCTAAATATTGTCTCCAAAGCATCGATGGATTTTATACAAATGCGCCTTCGGATTTCGGTGCCACATTTTCTGTCATGTTAGCCCACTTTCTATAGATTTAAATTTTGTAATTGTTTGATTTTGCTGTAGTCAATTTGTAAGTCGCATCTTAGGCTGTTTCTTTTGTTGACAACCAGACTTAATTATCATTAAAAAATATCAGATTTCGAAATTAAATAATTCAGTAAATTTTAAAATGTTGTAATATTGATCCCATCATCCCCACTATCTCTTCGCATATTACTTTAGAATTCCTTCATTCTTGCTTTAAGAGTGATTACATATATCCACATGATGTTCTACGATTTGTAATCTTTTTTGGACATCTTTGCATGCCAAGTTTTATTCAGTTGCATCTGGGAACAACAACGATGCCCATTATCATGGAAATTGAAAGCCTACATCTAGTTTCCTGATCTCGACTGGGTGATACTTTTGCAGTTTTAAAGTTTCATTGCCTTTGACTAGAAAAATGGAAATTAACATAGATAAGTGAAAAAGAACTTAGAAATGAAAAAAGATACGTTATGAGGAAAATGCAAATCATGTCGACAACTTGGTCATCATGTATCAGAGAACATACCAAGATAAGAGATAGATTTTTATTCTTCTTCTTCTTCTTCTCCTCCTCCTCCTCCTCAGCTTGTGAAGGTCAATGGGAGGAACTAACTATTACCCTAGTCACTAATCTTTTAAACTTGTCGTTCCCTCTGCTGTGGCAGGTTGATGAACTAACTCTCCTATCTTAAAATTTTCCAGTGTCAGAACTGAAAGACCGAAAGAGCAGTGAGTTCAATACCTGGCCAAAGCAGATGAAACAACAGCTTGGAGACATTAGGTACTAAAGAGAATCAACTGAAACGGAGATATGTAGATAAAGGCATCGCACGTGGAATTAGAACGATCTGACTTCGTGGACGAAATAAAGAGTTCAATTCGAAGAACCCAACGCATATCACCGGACGTCAGCCGGAGCGTACAACGATGTAAACGTCATGAATATGGCAATAGAAATGAGGACAATAATCTTAATTACGTAAATAGTCTAAATAGTTACAATACATCATCCCAGAAATATAGAGAGATGCTATAAGAGCCTTAGGTCGTTATACAATGATGTTTTAATGTGCTGAGATTTGACAATACCGTCTAAAAGAATTCCCAGGAAGTTTAGAATTTTGTGCAAAAGAAGAGCTGAATTTTCGGCTAAATATTGTCTTCAAGGCATCGATGGTGTTTGGATTCCAGGTCCCCGCATTAATTCCTGCCGATAAAAGGAAAAAATCAAAGTAATGAAAAGAAAGTCTTTTGAAGACTCGGGTGAAATTCTTCCGACATGGGACGTTCTAGTGAAAGGTTGGCTTTCGTTAATTTACTTTGTCCCAAACAAGGCAATAAAGCCACTCAGATGCAAAAGCGAGGAGCAATAACTGGTCAGCTATTTTTGTGCGTTTTGTTGTCTACTTTTTACTATATTTTTCGATTCAACACTTTATGGTGAGTAATATTTTACTTTGCTAATATTTGCTCTCCCATATATATATATATATATATATATATATATATATATATATATATATTTATTTAAAAATATGATTCTAACACGCTACATAAGAGTTCTCATATTTCAAAACAAGAGCCGAAAACTTCAATATAATTATTTGAATTAAATTGAGTTAAAGTAAGCTCTGTTCCATCTTCAAGCGAATTTTTTTATATATACACAAAACCCTTTCATAAAGAAATAAAATAAAAAAAATAAATAAATCTCCATAGACACGTAAATCAGACTAGGCGAAAACATCTTCCATTTTAAATTTAGACACCCCCACCTTACCCTGACTTGATAGCTATGAATGTAACTCTATACTGATAAAAATTATTAACACCCAACACCCCCTCCCTATTTAAACAATCGCCCTGGCTGTTACCATGGAAATTTTGATTTCAATAATGAATATGCTATTAAAACACGTAAATTTCAGAAATATATTATTCCAAAAAAAAATTTCGCTTGAAGATGGAACAGAGCTTACTTTAACTCAATTTCATTTAAATAATTATATTGAAGTTTTCGGCTCTTGTTTTGAAACATGAAACCTCTTATGTAGCCTGTTGGAATCATATTTTTAAATAAATAATTACATTTATGCTCTACTTTTGTATCGAGCACTATTTTTTTAAAAATAACAAAAATACTAAAGAACTTTGGATTATTTACCTAACCAGTTCTTTTTCCCATTTTCTATATATTTTCATATATATATATATATATATATATATATATATATATATATATATATAAAGTAGCAGTTTTTTTTTTCTTTTTTAAAGACACGAGACACACAGTATTGTTAAGTTAGTTTAAGACGTCTTAGCCGAAATTCGAACTCATTGTCGGTGTTGATAACAAAGACGCAATTTGTTCGTCTGTTTCTTTTCGTGTCAGTGTGTATGTCTGTGCAGCTACGTGTTCAGAAGTCTATATATGCGTGCGATACACCTTGGAAATTTCAATACAGCAAGTGCTTTGAATGGAGTCCGTGTGGTCGACATTGACGCCATTGTATTCAGCTGTGCGCAGTTCTGCCCCGTGATATCATATCAAGTCACGGATGGATAACATCTCTTTACTCTTCTGCGTCCAGGTATCAAACGGTGGCAAATTTCCCGCTGGGGCGGCACCAAAACGTTTTAGAACACGCCTGCCAGACACACAGAACCTTGCCAAAAAATAAATAAATAAATAAATAAAATAAAATAAAAATGGAGGAAACAAAGGAATCAATACTGATCAACCTTAATGGCTGACTTTTTTTCTTTACTCACATTTCTTAATATGTTTCCTTTTTTCAGTCTGCTTTGGATACTATTTCTGATAATGATTCTGACGATTGACTTTAAAAACTTTGATATGAATTGATCTTTATCGTATATATATATATATATATATATATATATATATATATATATATATATATATATATGTTTTTGTATGTATATATAGGTGTTCCAATAACTTGGATTGTTTTTAAATGTGAATTAAGTTTAAGCGTCTAATGATTCTTTTTTCTTTCAGAGTTAGCAACTTCAACCATGGAAGGATTAACAATCAAACAACGTGTTAAGATTATCGAAGCCTATTACGAAAATGGACGTTCAAACAGAAATGCATATCGCGCCCTTCGCGACTTTTTAGGTCAACATAATCAGCCAACCGACAGTGCAATTGGAAAAACTGTTCGGTGTCAGATATGAAAACACTATTGCGTGCTCGTTTACGCCGTTCAGCTGAAAATATTGCTGCAGTGCACGAGAATGTGGCCGAAAATCTAGACACCTCTATTCGTCATAGCGTGCAAGAATTGAACATTTCCACAACACCGTTACATCGAATTTTGACAAAAGATTTGTCTCTATACGCTTACAAAATTCAATTGAAACAAGAACTGAAACCTGCTGACCATTTGGAGTGCCGTACAGTTGGGTGCATTAGCAAAGACAAGCTGATGAAGATTTTTCGTACAAAATCCTCTTGAGTGATGAAGCCCATTTTCATCTTGGTGGATTCGTTAATAAGCAGAATTGTTGCATTTGGGCTGATGAAAATCCAATGAAGATTGTTGAAAAGCCACTGTATCTACAAAAGGTCACTGTTTGATGTGCATTTTTTGCTCGCGGGATCATTGGGCCGTATATTTATACATTTGATTGTCCATTTTCGTAATAGGCTTCGATGACTTTAACAGGTTGTTTAATTGTTAATCTTTCCATGGTCGAAATTGCCAATGACTTAAGTTGTTAAATCTGAAAAAAAAAAAAATAAAACTTAAATTCACATTTAAAATTGGTCCAAGTTATTGTAACACCATATATATATATATATATATATATATATATATATATATATATATATATATATATATATATTTCAATTTTTCAATAGTAATGAATAAGAGTTCAAATTATTATATATTAACAGAATTAAAGGACTAGATTTTAACGCCTTTTTTTCCGGTAAGACCTAGTTTTATTCATACTTAACACAATCCAATTCTTGGAAGCCTGCGTAAAACTTTCTGTTGATACTTCTTCAGATATTGATTTATATCACGAAAAATGTCACGAAAAATAGACTTTTATTTTCAATTATTCTAAAATTAAATATGAATATATTGAATACGCTTTTCCTGCTATACAATCATCTCTTTAAGACTGGCAGTCAAAAAGCGTTTGCGCGGTCTTGCAGGCGGCCTTGCAGGCGATGAACCATATCCTACCCTGTAACCATTTTCCCACGAAAGCAACGTCGCAACCCTATCTCTGCACTGCATCTATTTCCAAGACAAATATTCTGAGGGGCCCCATTATCTCTATTTCAAGCACTTCAGATATTTACAGCTCAAACCCAGTATGTCATGTTGTTGTAGCACACCTACGGACAATAACTAGTATGTCCCCATTCACATAAATACAGTAGTAAATACTGTATGTTGGTCTGCATTTGGAGATTAGTCTGCAGCTGTGCTGATTAAACTCTCTGCCTCCGGCCAAACAGAATCCCCAGACGAGGCTATATTTAACAGCTCCCCCCACGAGGGATGTATGTGGCACAAGGCCGAGTTTACCGTGGGTTCTCCTAGCCCGAAGGCTCGGCCAAAAATATTCCCTTAAAACCCGTGTAAACGGGTTCAGGGTCTGTCTACCTCCCCGGACGAAACTTTGCCCTTCGGCAAATCCTCGTCCGGGTTCCTCTCTGCTCAAGGCAGAGAGTTCGACAGATGAACAATCTAGTCGACAGTTATATTTAACAGCCCACACTCCAAGAGAATTTTTGCCGAGGTTACGAGCTTGGATACCCCACATTAAATTCGGCCTTATGCTATATCTGGCCGTGTGGGGCGGTTAGTAAATATCCTGCAGTTGTTGATTCGTCTCCAGCTGTGTTGGTTAAAGAAGAAGCTATGTCAAAGGGCAGATCATCGTCTCGGGAAATAGCTACCCGACCCCGTTTTATACGGGGTCTACGGGGAATTTTTAGCCGAGCCTATATGCTCGGATACCCCACATAAAATTCAGCCTTGTGCCACATCTAACGACGTGAGGCGGTCTGCAGGTGTTCTGCAGTTGGAGATTCGTCTCCAGCTGAGCTTGTCAAACTCTCTGCCTCCGGGCAAAGAGAATCCCCAGACAAGGCTATGTCGTAGGGCAGAGTCTCGTCTCGGGAAACAGCAACCTAAGCCCGTTTTATAAGGTGTCTACGGGGAATTTTTGGCCGAGCCTACGGACTTGGACACCCCACATTAAATTCGGCCTTGTGCCACATCTGACGGCCTGAGGCGATTGGTAGATATCCCGCAGTTGGAAATTCATTGTGGGGCGGTTAGTAGAGATCCTGCAGTTGGAAATTCGTCTCTAGCTGCTTCTGGTAAACTCTGCGCCTCCGAACAGTGAGGATCCCCAGACGAGGCTATGCCGAAGGGCAGAGTCTCGTCTCGGGAAACAGCTACGCGGTCTCGTTTTATATTGGGTCTATAGGTAATTTCTGACCAAACCTACGAGCTCGGTAACCCCACATTAAATTCGACAGCCTGAGGCTGTAGGTAGATATCCTGCAGTTGGAGATTCATTGTGGAATTTACTTGACTCACATGTAGCAGTTGACTACTACTTCTACGCGCCGCTAGCGAATCTTATATGAATTGTTCTTGTCCTAAGTATTATCGTTCATTACCAACCTTCGTTTGATTATTCTATTCAGTAACATTCCCTTTTTTACAACACTTGTACACAGGAACGAACCTCGTCATTCCCTACATATTCTATTAGTAAGACCTATTGTTCTTACAACAACCTCATTTAGTAACCCTCTATAATGAATAGGTCTTGGACCTTATATTTTGTGAACATTTAATAAAGACAGTTAACTATTGTAAGTTTCTTAATAGTATGCACTGACTATTCCCTCCTACGTTCATGAAAAGTCTTATTTAGTAACTTAGGGCCATGTATTGAGTGAATATTTAGTAATAAAAGACTCTTATGAATTTGTACCTAGGATCAAAGCATAGTATCTGCTTTGCTCAACGGCATTTTAAGTGATATCAGTATTAATTTATTAATTACGTCATTGTATTCTTGTTGTTGAAAATTACTGATGTAATTAGTAAATAACACGGTAAGGACAGTTAAATGAGAATATTATATGAATATTTCATCGAAAGAATAAGGGGATCGGCTCGAAATCCCACGTGTACCTGTGTGACATAGTAACAGTATCGTTAGTAACTCCATCTCGTGTTTTTAACTGCTGTCGCTGTAGCATTGTCTTCAGACCAATACATGAAATTCTCGCTATATTTGTTTCGAAATGAGAATCAAATCAGCCACTTTTCACCAGGAGAAATGTGTTCTTGTAATATTAAATAGTACAATGTATATGGTCAGTACTGGCTACTTTTATTATCCGCAATAGGTAAAATGTGCCTCCAAATGATGTAGAACTTGTACTGAGTGAAAGAAATTTCTAATCAACCTACCCAAGTTTTGCTGAGAGAAAAAAATTCTCACTGAAGAATTTTGAAGAGAGAAATTCCTATTTTTTACTCAGAAATCTCGCCATCTAGGTAGTTCTTGCTTCGTCAATTCACGGGTTAATGTTAAGGAAAAAAAAAGAAAACACCGCAACATCATTCTTCTTTCTTTTTTTTTTGTCGGGATTTGCGAGCGCTAATTGACTTTATCAAATGTATGGCATTTCATAACTTTTAAAATTTTTATTTTATTTTATTTTTTTTTACTTATAAAGCTATATTTTTCTTTAATCCTGAAACTTCTTCGTTTGTTTTATGCAGAATTTTGCACCTGAAAACGGCCCGAAACCACAAATTGTGAAAGGTTGTGGCCATAAAAAGCAATATGTCAGCCACAGTTCAGATATGTCAATGTATATTAATGTTGAATCCTCATAACAGAAATTAAGTTTTCTCCTTAGACAGCGTGCTTCCCGTAACGCATCTTCATTAAGTGTTGTGGTAGGATCCACCTAATTTGCATAGTGGAGTACCGACCATATAAATATGGTTGGTACTGGGAAGAGAGGGAGGAATCAAGAGATTCAATCCAGAGACTCAGCCCGACTGCGACTTAGTCAACACATTCTCCAGAAACGGTCTTCCCAGGAATATACAAAAGACTATATGTAAATATTGTCTACGCTTTCTTGTTTCAATACATTTTGTTCTAAGTACCTTTTGTGTTGCATTATTATTCCATGCATTAGTCAAGTTTCAACATGAAGCATATTATAAAATGATATAATTAATATGCTGACGTCCCACACTACTTCGAACGAAAGTTTAGAAAAGAAGCCTTCTTCATTACTCGAAAGAGCGATAACAGTGGATTTGAGAAACCTATTTTCTTGAAGAATCGCTTTAATAGAAAGATTTTAAAAAAATTTCAACCGACAGTGACACTGGCTCCTCGGACAATAAATGGCGAATGCTTCCATATAAGGAAAAGGCTAATATTACCATTACAATTGGCTAATAAATGTATTCAGTGCATGGATCTATACATAAACCATCTTATTTCCTCATTTCTCAGGTACCTTAAGAAATGTCTCCACTTCTAATTCTTTCATACTACGTTGATCTACCTATCTACTGGGCCGGGGGAACCTCGAGGCGGTGTAATGGTTAGCAAGCTTGGCTCGCTAGAACAATTACGACTGAGTAGTGAGTTCTATCCTCACTGGGTGCCCCCTAATTTCGGCCTTGTGCCATATCTAAGCTACGCTTGGAAAATCGCTTTCTACTGGGCCGGTGTATATTTCTGTCTTTTCTGCATAAAGGTTAAACTTTATTCGGACTTTTGTCCTCATCTTTGTCGCCATATTTATTACAACATGTGTTAATTTTCAGTTACCTCCTGTTAATTCTTTGGGTCCTGTCACTGAAGAGTGTGAGTTCAATACACGGTTAAGGCAGTCGAGAACTTGGAGAGAGGAATTAACACGAGAGAACTGATAACTGACATCAATTAAACATGGCACGTGGAACTAGAACAGTCTACCCCAGTGAGCGAAATAAAGGGTTCAGTTCGACATTCCAACCACCTGAAGAAGGCCGGAGCGTACAAAGATGAGGAGAATAGTCCGAATATTATGAATAATGTACATAATACCTCATCTCAGAAATATATCCAAATACTCAAGGTTAAACTTATAAAATATATTTGAACCATGCGTACTTTATTACTGATAACTATGTTTTAATAAACTGCTGTCAGAAACAAATTACGATTTTTGTGTGTGTTTTCAAGAATTGTTTAGTATAATGTGATCACCATACAGTGTTTAGTTTATGGGGGACAATGTTCTTTTTCTTTTCAACATTTTAGGATCCGTGCTTTTCGGCTACTTGCCAAAGACTGGGTCGCAGAAGTGGAGTGAGAATGTCGAAACAAACTAAATGGGACGCGAACTGAACTTGGCGAAGATACAAATAGAATTCTTCCAAGATGGACGGTAAGCATATCGACCGATAGGAAAGTAATAGAGAAAAAAGGCGGGAAGAAGGCAAAGAAACAAGCATGGAGGAAAAAAAAAAGAAATAATCTAAACAAAACTGACAAATGAGAAAAACGAAAAGAGAGAAATGAACAGAATATTGAGAGAGAGAGAGAGAGAGAGAGAGAGAGAGAGAGAGAGAGAGAGAATACCTCGTTATAATAAAATATAATTGTATTATAGAAAGAGAAAAATATTTCCGCCTGAGAAGCTGCGATGAAAAGCAAGTGGAATTAAGAGGAAGTAAGTTTTCGTTAGAAATTAATAATGATTGACAATGTTTCATCTTATAGTAAATTGAATATTGTTAGTAATTGCTGTAGAATGACTTTAGTTGGTGCAATGAAAATCAAGTGAAATTAAGAGGGAAGAAATATTCGTTAAAAATTAATGATAATTCTTAAAGCTTCATCTAATAATGAATTGAAGAGAATTAAAAAATATTTCAACCCAAACAAGGCTATATAAAACCAAGACACAAGTAATTACTGAGTGTGAATGATTCTAAGAAAAAAAAACACATTATTAAGGAGAGAGAATATAACGATTGATATTACATTTAAATTATTGAAGATTAAAGTTGGTTTAGTTTGGTTTGTTTTAAGGCATATCAACCACAGTGGTTTATTTAATTCCGACAATAATTTTATTACTGTTAATATATATATATATATATATATATATATATATATATATATATATATATATATTTTTTAAATGTATTGCTGGTAATAATTTTTTTTACAAAGTATTTCTGCTATTAAAACCTATTTTTAAACTTTCATTGTTTTGAACCAACTTTGGGTGGTGGGAGTAACTATTTACAGATAGCTGGGGCCGTAACACGTGCTACCACCCCGGGTCATGGTGGACCTGGGAAAACAAACAATTAAGAGATGATTCCACGATCCTCAAAACCTCCTAATCAGAGGCCTTACTGTTGGACGTAGCTTATCGTCTTACCCTGAACGCGGATGTAGTTTATAGTCAAAGCCGGGATGAGTCGATTAATGTTGATTAAATGTTACAAATAATAACTATAGAATGAGCGGCTGCGTTATTGCGATGAAAAGCAACTGGAATTAAGTCGTATTGTAAACTCTAATAAAAAAAAGGAATAGTGGTTCGCAATGCGTGATATGATAATACATTAACGGTAATTATAATATTAACCATTAACTTATATGAAAATTTGGAGTCTATAGTTTAGACTACGCTATAATATAACCTGAGCTATAAAGTAGACTAGCTCTCAGTATACACCAGGTGTTATTCGAAGCGAATATGAGGATATCTTCTGGATAGGTCTTAATTTTGACTGCTGGAACCTTGTTGAATTACAAAAGCAATAATATTGAAGTGATATTTCACGATTTTGGTAAGATTTAATAAAATAAATCATCCAACAATGGACGTAAGCAGGTTTTTCCATCTTCTTCAGTTGTCAACGAGAATTCATGTGATGATACCATAACTGATTAGAAATATTGCATTCATATTGGTTGTTGTAGTCCTGATGTTTCAACCACTCTACGCACCGGCGTTCTTCAGATGACTTCGGTATTAGGCATTCTTTTTTCGATATACCCTGCGCTATAAAGCAGTCTAGCTCTCATCATACGCCAGGTGTTATTCGTGACAAATATGCGGATTTCTTCTGGATAGGGCTTAATCTGGGCTGCTGGAACCGTGTTGAATAACAAAAGCAATAATACTGAAGTGATATTTCACAATTTTGGTAAGATTTAATAAAATAAATAATCCCAAAATGAACGTAACCGGGTTTTTCCATCTTCTTCAGTTGTCAACGAGTATTCATGTGACTTAACTGATTCGAAATATTGTATTCATGTTGGTTGATGAAGTCCTAATGCTTCAATCAATCTATTCACCGGTGTTCTTCAAATGATTTTGGTGTTACAGATTCTTTTATTCAATACATGAGTGTAAAATACTTCCATTCCGTTCTGCATACTATGCGGGGGGGATATCTCGTATTAGGTAATTCTTTTTGCTTAATTCTCTCCTATGATGTCGTTTTCTGCTCTGTCCTTAATAATGAGCGGTCAGTCTGTGTGTAAGCCAAGATATGAACTCACAACTAAGAAGTAAGCAATAGCTCTTAACGAACGTATACTACTGTACTGTACTGATGCGGCATTGAGCCGGCTTCTTCCTGTTATGAGAAGAAGATTCTTGGGATAAATTACAGAAGTAGGGTACCCAGGCCTACTCGGATAACGTTCTTGCTTGCCGCGGGGTTCCCACAGACGCAGAGACAAGAACGACCAGAAGCCGCCGGTTGCCGATGCAGACGCTTCTTAACGAACGTATAGACCCAGACGATCATGATCTCGAGCAGTGAGGGCCATGGAAGAGTAACAATGATAAGAAAGATCACTTTCGACAACGCCCTTCAAACGGAATGTGCAGGTAGATTAACGGTTATCAACACGGAAAGTGGCACCGGCGAGCCGAGTTCAAATTCCTGTCTACTTTTTGGCGTTCACCAATGACTTGAATTCAAAACTCCATCCACTAACTGTTTAAGCATCAGTGCAGACATGACTCTCTAATCTTGAGTAACACCCAGTCTAGCAAACTCATAACCACGGAGAAGGCAACGGTAAAGCATCACAGAATATTCCAGAGGTCGTCATTGAAATTCACAGATAATAACGGTAGCTGTGGAGAACCATAATCGCCTATATCCTGAGGGTATATCCTAATTTAAAATCAGGATATTTCTATCTCCTCTGTCCTACCATTTTGTTTCTTTATATTAAGAATCTGCGCAGGGAACATTTTCAGACCATTACGAAATATATATGAAAATAATAACCCGGTCCATAGGGATATTTAAGACAATCAGGACCTAGGAGTTGATCTCTCTTCTGACCGAAATCTAACAATGTGGGGAAATTGATTTATAATATTCAATATCCCAAAACTAAGTTAATAACGTTTCATGATCACCTAGTAGACCATGAGTTTTTCTTTAGATGATAAACAGTTGCGCTTTCAATGGGGCTCCTTTGTACGTGTACTTGGATATTTCAGCCCTGGAACATACGTAAAATCCACCGCTATAGATGCTGGAAAAATAGGCTAAAAATACCCGACCCCTCCTGATATGCTTTATGTTCACAAAAGTCTGGTTAGATAATAAGTAAAATGGTGTATTACCGCCATATCTGAAATTTCTCCCACCCCCTACAGCCGCTTTCAAATCGACACAATCTTGACTCTACCGTTATTTCCTAGGTAATGTTCAGACGAGCTCTGTGCTTTAGTGCTCATCTTTGAGCTGCCAAGACCGGCCTTGCTACGTCTAAAGAGTGGAATTCCCCTCATTACGAACAAATTCTTTTATTAAATCTGGTATTTCATTCAGTAAGCTTCTTCCCGACAACCGCTAATTTATGATACTTCCCGAATACGAAAATTTTAAACCCTATATGGTCCATAGTTACCTACCCTCCGTCTCAATCTTCACTTCCTATTTCTTTCTCTTACGTCCATAAAAAATAGCTCGTTCAGTACCCTCTCCTTTGTGTGGGTTTTTAGCCTCGCAATGGGTGAATGTTAGTGACAAAAGTAATGCATCTGAAGAAGAAAAAAAATATAGTTTCTGTAACTTAAATTTTCAAATATATTTTAAACGTTTACACTTCATAGCATTTCTATAATGACAGTTATAATTGTTAAAGAATAATTAGTGTCAAAATATGGTTATCAAGTTTGCAACGGATTTCGTTTAACGCCGCTAAGCGGCGCAGTAATCAGCGATATAAAAGAAAAGAACACACGTACTCTTTCTCTTTTTGGGATACACGCCTAAAAATGTGGTAGATACAATACGTTATCTAGGATTCCTTCGGGGAGAGACTCCTCGGTAAGCTGACTACTTAATTTCACCAAACCACCTGGCACTCACACGCATATATACTACAGCAAAATATATAAACGTTTTTCCTTGATATTTTAAAAACTCTATTGCTCTCTCATTCTCTCTCTCTTTTCTCTCTAGCTATCAATCTGAATTCATACTGAATTCATGTCATTTGAAAGATAGCAACTGTGTCTGTTTTAAAGTTGTAGCGTAAACTAAGTTACTATTTGAAAACTCCAGTATAATATTAGCACACAACTGTATATAAAAAGTCACGTTAAATATTGAATGCTACTCTGAATAATATAAAACATCATTTAAAAATTATCACATTTTCAAAATAGAACCTTCTGAGGCCAACATTTTTGTACGCAATTTTCTCATTTTTAAAATAATAAAACTTCAATAAAAAATTAAATTCCTAACTAATAAAACATTGATAAAACTTGATATTATAATTTTCTTTCATTTATTCCCATGCCTTTAATTTCAATTTTTTTATATAAATTTCCATAGTTCCGCATTAGAGTCCTTCATTAATTTCTACAATTTTAATTTCAATTTTTGTTCAACATCAATATTTACGTAAGGATCTTTCATTAACTCCTACATTTTAATTACAATTTTTGTTTATCTACAATATTTACAGAACAGTCTTTCATTAAATCCAAGCCTTATAATTCTCGATTTGGGTAGGGTTTTCTTAATGAATTTTCGTTAATTCCTATCTTTTCCATTTTCGTTTATTTATATTTCCATAATTTTTCAGAGCAAATTTTCAATGACCGAATTTCCTGTGACCGGATTTTTCTGAGTACCCCTTCGAGCATCATTTATTTTCTACAAGGGAGTTGCAACGATCTCGATACCGAATCTCGTAACTCATTAGAGTCTTAGGGGCGCTGCATGTACTGTAGCCGTGGCAGAAGTGGTGTGTCTTGGGTAAGATAGCCTGACGGTGCCCAATCCTCTCCAGGCTGGTTTCAGAGTTTCCTTTCTTCCAGATTGGCTACAAACCAGCGCTATAGAACACAATCTGTCCGGCTATTTAACCATATCTGGGGAGAATAAATGGATGGATACCTTTGGCAAGGGTAAAGGCATGTAAGTGAATGGATGCACTGAACTCGACTGGATTCGAACTCAGTCCACCAATTCGTCAATCCGATTCGCTAACCATTACACCACCGGGAGTTGAAACTGACCGCTATTTCAGGCATACTACGCGTATAAATTTGCGTCAACCAGTTTCATTTTTATGTGCATAGTCCATACAGAACTTCCTGATACTTATAGCTTTTAATAAATTGTCTTTTTTCATTTTTCTAAACCCTGTTGTACAATCCATTTACTTAAGCCCATCAAGTATATTAAGAGCTGTTTTCCTCTGTCCCTCTTTCCTATAATCTGTCCTGTGAGTATCAGATTTTCCAAGCCATCCTTCCTCATTACGTGACCCAGAAATTTCAACTACTTTTTCCTGATGTTAAGTATATGTTTCCTTTTGTTTTCCTTTTTCTCGGCCCATGATATTCTCAGTATCATTCTGTAGAACAACATTTCTGTTGATTCAAGTCTCTTCTCCACCTCTGAGAAGATTGTCCAGCTTTCGCTGCCATACAGGAAGACAGATATCACGTAACAGTTCAATAACGAAGCTTTTCTTTTTCTTAATACTCTGCTTAGCTTTTGGAAAGCATCTTTGGCCATCCAGTGCGTCTTCGGATCTCAATGTCGCTCTTTCCGTCCTCTGTTAGCGCACTCCCCAGATATTTAAATTTCTGTACTTGTTTGATTCTAGTATCCCCAATTTGTAATTTATATTTAGGGGTCACCCTTTTTGCTGACAACCATGCATTCCGTCTTCTTGTAGTTCATATTTAGTCCTTTATTTTCGTTTTGCTTCGCTACTTTCTGTAGGAGCTTTCGTTGTTTCCTTTATGTGTCTGTTGTCAACACTGGGTCATCTGCATATCTTATGTTGTTAAGGTTGTGGCCGCTAACAATAAATCCCGGCAGAACATGTATTTCTCTCAGAACTGCCTCACTGTGTAGGTTGAACAAATCCGGTGAGAAGAGGCATCCAGCTTCAGAGTGCTTTAAGTTCACATTTGCACCATTTGTAAGATTTTAAATTATATTTAAATGCTTAGCTGTATAGTAATGTGTTGAACAGTAAAGATGATTGCCGTGACCAAGTGAATTGTTAAAGAAATAACAAAACAAGTGTTGCAGATATATAATATATTAAACAGTAAGTACAACAGAAGTACAAGTATTACACGACTAGTGAGTGTGTGTCGGTTGACCCCAATCTATTCGACTGGTAATATTTAACAGCCCCCACCACGAGGGATCTATGTGGCACTAGGCCGAGTTCGACAGCTGAACAATCTGATACTGAGTATATTCTTTCTTTTTCTCCTGCATATTTTATAATCTGAGGAAGCGTTTACAAAAGAGAAACATGTCAAATCTATTAATGTTTTCTATTTGTTCTTTATTTAATATATATATATATATATATATTAATAAAATAATTAAGAAAGAGAAAGCCTTAACATTCATGATACCAACTGTTCCAATATAATTAAAATATAATTATCAAATCCTCCTAATAATTTCTATCTGTGTATAACATTGCTTGAACCGGCTTGTAATGCTCTCGAGTGAGCGGCTTGGTGATAGTAGTCGTGGCTCCAGGGGACACAGTCCTATGGTTACAGAGAACTCAGAAGAGTTCCACCACGCAATATGGGAGCTAGCTGCGCTATGTTGAGTCTGATTTGCAATGTCTTCGTCACCGAGGCCCGTTGGAACAGTTGGTATGATGTTTGCTTGACGACCAAACTGTCCGGGTTTCAATTCTCGGTAGTGGATACGCACTGCTGATGAGTCCCAAATATAGGACGAAACGGCCGTCCAGTGCTTTCTGCATTCTGTTGAGGTTTCTATCAGACTCGATGGATTAATTGCATATATGTATAATTGTACATTTTCGTAGCAATCCCTCTTTGATACAAATGTTGTCAAAAACGTCTGACAAGGTACTGCGATTTATTATATAATTTTACTTATGTTCTTATATATTTTCCTTTTTTAGACAAATATTTCAAAAGGAAAGGTGCAAATTTCTTTAATAACCCCCCACATCACTGAGACGCTTTCCATGTTGAATAATAATTATTGAAACCTCGAAACTAGCAGCAATTAATTTGGAACTGGGCCTTCCTGAAATAAAGTTCATAAAAGTATCATCCTGTTTTTTTTTTTGTTTTTTTTTTTTACTTACTCAGTTCACGAGAAATTAATTCTCTTTTTTCCTCCTCGGTTTTATTGCATAAGCACTTATGATTATTTTCAAAATGTCTCCTTACAGAAGAAGTCATACAAACTATTGTTTCGGTTCAGAAAATGCATAAGGCTTTATGGTCTTTCTTAATAATGTCAAATATTTCAGTCCCGTATTTTTTAAAAAATTCACTAATACCCTCTTCGTTTGAATGACATCATTTCTTACCTGATGATCGTTACATTCTAAACAATCTCTAAAGGACAGAAAAAATAAGTGAGAAAGAGGAGAAAGAATGAAAGTCAAACAGGGAGTCTAATGAATAAGTCTCGCGTGCCAGAAAAAAAAGTCATCGACGTGCCATGTTTGCCCCTTTCTGGTCTAGGCAATCTAGTGGTAGAGCATTTGACTGAGTAGGTATGTTTACCATCAGGGCTTTTCCACTTTCTTTTTTTCAGTATAGTCGTTTTATTCGGAACTGTATCTGGATAAGAGTTTTAGGTTGTACGTTGGTTCCATCAACGGTTTTTGATTTTCTGTGAATATCTCTCTCTCTCTGTATATATATATATATATATATATATATATATATATATATATATATAACATTTAGGAAACAGCAGATATTTTTATATATAGTATTCAACATAAAAATCATTAAAATAATATTAAATTACGCAAAAATGAATATAATACTGACATCTCATTTTAACAGATATATTTACCAAAATTGTATAAAAATATCTTGAAAGTCTAAAGTGTAAATTTATTCAATAATATCACCATTGGTTTCAACCAGGGCCTTTTGACAACTCCGGAATCTTCTGCATCTCTTCGAGGCGGTCTTTAAGCTGTTGAATGCTGCCATAGTCCTTGCATTCACTTAATCTTTGGTGTAATTAGTTTTTTTGTCTATTTCTCAATTGTCCCCCACACATAATAATCATGGTAGAGTTGAAGTCTGGGGAATCGGGTGGTCCGATGTAAATAGTGATGTGGTCACAGAAATTGTCTAACACCCATGACTGTGTTCTCACGCTTTTGTGGCATTCTCTGTTGCCAAACATCTTCCAGCAGACATCATCTTGATCCAGGGTAGCACTACATCCTCAAGGAACTTGATGTAGTGTTCCGTGTTGAGTCTGAGACCCTGAAGGGAGATAAATGAAGGCATAACGTCCTAATCACTAGTGATCCTTCCAAACACCTTCGTAATCACCATTAGTCTCATCCAACTCTTTCCTAATCTTCTTCACTATCCTCAGATTCACACCCAAATACTATGAAATGTTCTTATTGTAGTTTTTGGCACGAAGACCAAATGGTACAGTTTGCCGTTTCCAAATTTGTAGCAGAGGGAATTGCGTTATGGTGCAAAAGCAAAAGGCGGTGCTCATTTTTCCATAGGAAACTGTGTTGTTCATAAAATCAAGAATAAAGAAAGCGCATGCGTGTAATTAAAAATATAAAATGGCGACAATTTACTCATGTCACCAAATATATATATATATATATATATATATATATATATATATATATATATATATATATATATATATAAAAGCCAGGATGTATGTGCCTGTGTGTGTAACGAATGCACGGCCGCAGTTTTCGATGGATTTGCATCAAAATTTACATGCACATGCTCCAAGTTAGCGGGAAGGCCAAGACCGACTTTGCATTTCCCAATTCCCATCGATAGTGGAAATAATCGATTTTTTCATGCTTCTATGGCAGTTTTCATGTAGTTTGCGGCCATTTTCTACTGGCCAGAGTGAGAGTCAATAGCTGGCTGCCATGAATGAGCAGGAAGATTGAATTGGCCAGCGTGAGAGCCAACAGCTTACTGACACGAATATTAACTAGCATGCTAACATGCAAAAAAAATCGATAGCTGCATTCGTCACTAGTAGGAAAAAATTTAAATCTGCATGGCACTTTGCTCCAATTAGCTCATTGGCTTGCTTAAACTCAACGTTGATTCTGATTCCGCAGAACTGGGTTGGGTGTGAAAAAGTACTTGTTGTTAACATTCTTTTTTCATTTGATTTTTCCAGTTACGAGTCCTTTTTTAAAGCTGATCGTTTTGTGTTCATTTTGTTTAGTTCTTTTTTCATAACAGATTTAATGTTTAGTATAGAGCTTAGAAAAACTTCACAGTGTGAGATAGGCAAGAAGTAAGGCATGTAGCAATATCACCACGGCAAAGGACACTCCTTTAAAGTCAAGGAAGGGCAAAAATATTTTAAGTCAAGTGATAGCGATTGCTGTATGAGTCGTACGATTTTTGAATCAAGCACGGGCAACGCTGCTAGTACATATATATAATTTGTTTTGCTTAAACGTTATTTTAGGTGGACACACATGTTCGAGTAAATGCTTTGTTTATTTAATTAAACAGTATATTTTGATATAATTATATCTACCGTCCTGAATATTCGTGAAATCGTCTTTCGCCAGAATTCGAACCTGCGTCCTCTTTGGGAGAACCGTCATTAAATCTGACGTGCTTAAACGATTCGACCACTTTTGAATCCTGGTTCAACAATTCCCGAAATAATGCTTTTGAACTGTGTTCTAATGCCTTGGATGGCAACCTTTCTATTGGAAATGAGTTTGATTTTAAATTTTTACTGTTGACAGAAAATTTACCAGTAAAAAATTCGCTTATCACCATATTTGTACAAGAACGCACAACTGTAAAAATTTAAAATCAAACTCAGCGTTGCTACTGCACGCTCCAAAAACAATAACTCATTTCCAATAGCATTTTCGGATACAACAATTCATATATCTTCGTTGTCCTCTTATTACTGAGAGAAAAAACAAGAACATCTATTTTATACCTGAAGATGTCTGTAGGAACAGACGAAAGCTTGTAGTAAAAATAAGAACTAATGCGGCAGAAATTTATAGAAACAAGGATCTTTTCATTCATAACAGGTTCGGAGGTTTTCGTATATTATTTGAATTGTTTGCGACGATGTATTTCTCGCCAATTAAATCATTAACCTTTGCATTTGTTTTTGTGTGAATAATTCATGAATATATATATATATATATATATATATATGGAGAAAGAGATAGATAGATAGATAGATAGATAGATAGATAGATAGATAGATAGATAGATTTCTGTAACTACTTGATTATGGCTCCAATTACGTATTCCCAATGTATAATTCATATCCGGAGCTGCGTGTTTTGCTGTACCTATTCTTATGACATATATGTTTGATTTGCTTGACTACCCTAAGATTTCTTTTATTTTTCGATATTCACGATCTTAGAGAACATGACCGTACCCTGGGTAGCATCTATTAACCTTACCGTTTTCTTCATGCAAGCATTTTTCTTTGAGATTCTATTGTTTCACTGACTGAAAGACAATATGAGAAAAAGATTAAAAAAAAAAAATCTTTCTTCGCTGTTATGTTTATTTTTGTAAACTTATATTTAGTAGCACTGAACTTCGAATGCGACATTCATTGTAAAGGTCTTGTTTCTGGTAAAGACATGTTGATTACTTAAGGGCGTGTTGCACAGTGACAAATGGCGGAGACACGATCATGAAATCGGCGATTTTTTGGGGGGTCATATGTTCACGCAAAACCCGTGGAAGATATAAAAATCTAGATGCGTAAATAGGCTCTTACCTTAATTTGAAATATATGTAATATTTATATTATTGTTTTTCCCATATAAGTTTTGGTATTTTGTTGGTGAAACCTAGGTAGGTAGTACCTGGCTCATTAGGATTTATATATATGTATATATATATATATAAATATATATATATATATATATATATATATATATATATATATATATATATATATAAGTGCGTAGGTATGCAGAAAATAGAAAAGAACACGTTGGGTGCATAATCCGGGGTTCCTTAGTATTTTTTGAAATAGATACCCTACTCAACCTTAGCAAAACCTCTTAGAAGATGATGAATCTATTGATAAGAATTAACTCTCTGACCACTTAACGAAGGAAAATAGTCTAGCCACTCCCACAATAACGAATTCCAAAATGACCGGGCCTAAAAATACACGTAAACCGACAAATAGCTTATTCCTAAAATTTCGCTTGAAGATGAAACGGGACTAAACACCACAATTCAACTTAATTTTAATAATTATTTGGATATTTATATATATATATATATATATATATATATATATATATATAGTACATGTAATCGTTCCGTTGGTATATAATATGAGTGGATCCTAGTGATATTAGTTATTAAAACTGATCCACAGAGAGCTCCATGTATTTATTATCATTAAAGCATATGTATTTTTACAGAAAAAATGCCAAAAATTACCCCAACGTAGAGGATAGTCTCTTGCAAGCCGTATGCACGTGGCTATCATCAGCCCCTTAGTGTCTGTCTCAGAGCATTGAACAAATTTTGTACAAATAAATTATTTTATCGTTATATGCTCAAATACGCTACGCACGTTTTCTTGGATACGGTCTTCTTCAGGACTTTGGTGATATAGGCTTTCCATAGTCAACTGTCCTTTGTAGATCTTGATAAAATGTGGGTTTTGTTGTCTCTCTTAACCCCTGTTCTATCACCCATTTTCTCAAGTGCATTCCCATTTTTCTTCATTGTACCGTGTGCCTTCAGAACGTTGGCGAACATGACACTCCACAATTTCTGCTATTCATCTACTCAAGGGCATATCTATTTTTCTTTCTCGGACCATCGAACAATGCTCCGAGACAGACACTTAGGGGCTGATTATAGCCGCGTACAGAACGGCTTGAAATAGACTATGATGATTTGGTAATCTTTGGTGTTTTTGCTGTAATATATATATATATATATATATATATATATATATATATATATATATATATTACCGCCTTGCTTGGCCACATGCGTCTTAGCGTCATTACCACCTTGCTTGGCCACTTGCGTCTTAGCGTCATTACCGCCTTGCTTGTCCACTTGCGTCTTAGTGTCATTACCGCCTTGCATGGCCACTTAGCGTTTTAGTGTTATTACCGCCTTGCTTGGCCACTTGCGTCTTAGCGTCATTACCGCCTTGCTTGGCCACTTGCATCTTAGCGTCATTACCGCCTTGCTTGGTCACTTACGTCTTAGTGTCATACCGCCTTGCTTGGCCACTTGTGTCTTAGTGTCATTACTGCCTTACATAGCCACTTAGCGTCTTAGCGTCATTACCGCCTTGCTTGGCCATTTGCGTCTTAGCGTCATTACCGCCTTGCTTGGCCACTTGCGTCTTAATGTCATTTCTGCCTTGCTTGGCCACATGCGTCTTAGCGTCATTACCGCCTTGCTTGGCCACTTGCGTCTTAGTGTCATTACCGCCTTGCTTGGCCACTAGTGTCTTAGTGTCATTACCGCCTTGCTTGGCCACTCGCGTCTTAGCGTCATTAACGCCTTGCTTGGCCACTTGCGTCTTAGCGTCATTAACGCCTTGCTTGGCCACTTGCGTCTTAGTGTGATTGCTTGGCGTGTATTGATAAAGAAAATATCGGCAATTTTCCTTTTTCTTTGTCTAATAACACCCAAGGAATAATAACAGTGTTTGGGTTGCACAGAAAAGAACGTTCTTTGAAAAAAGTGATAGCTTGTATTCATTTATCTGTGGTACTGTAGAGTTACTACAATGCCGACAGTAAGAATGTTGGTCATATACTTGGAATTTATATATGGTTTTGACAACAAAACACTTGAGCATCAGGCATTTTGCTTTATGCATTAATGATATTCTCTGTTGTTTTTCCCTATTTTCTGCCATTTGCCCCGTTTGTCCCATTGAAACGTTTTCTTCTGAAAATTCAGAAGCGAGTCAAAGAAATACAGATCAAATCAGAAAATAGATGGGCAAATTCAAAAGGATAAAGAAAGGAAGAAGGAACACACACACACACACACATATATATATATATATATATATATATATATATATATATAGAGAGAGAGAGAGAGAGGGAGGGAGAGGGAGATAAAACAAGCAAAGATAGCTTGTCAGAAACAAAACAAACAGTGATGGAAAAGAAAGACAGGAAGAGGCAAATAAAAAAGACTAAGAAAGAAAAAAGAATGAAACAGGCACATATAAACGCACTGACAAAATTAAAGAAAGAAAAAAAGAAAGAAAGAAAGTAAGAAAGACATGGACAGACAAATTGGCAAATAAAGAAAGAAAGAAAGAAAGAAAGAAAGAAAGAATGTTGTAGACATAAACTGGCTGTCAAACAAAGAAACAAAAAAGTAAGACAAATGTGGCCGACAAAAAAAGACAAAAAAAAAACGGAAAATAGAAAGAAAGAGACAAATACAAACAAAATTAAGGAAATAAAGAAAGAAAGAAGGGTAGATTAAGATAAATGAAAGAAAGAAAGAAAGAAAGAAAGAAAGAAAGAAAGAAAGAAAGAAAGAAAGAAGGGAGGAGTCAGATAAATGAAAGAAAGAAAGAAAGAAAGAAAGAAAGAAAGAAAGAAAGAAAGAAGGGTAGATTAAGATAAATGAAAGAATGAAAGAAAGAAAGAAAGAAAGAAAGAAATGAAGAAAGAACGAAGGGAGGAGTCAGATAAATGAATGAAAGAAAGAAAGAAAGAAAGAAAGAAAGAAAGAAGGGTAGATTAAGATAAATGAAAGAATGAAAGAAAGAAAGAAAGAAAGAAAGAGAGAAATGAAGAAAGAACGAAGGGAGGAGTCAGATAAATGAATGAAAGAAAGAAAGAAAGAAAGAAAGAAAGAAAGAAGGGTAGATTAAGATAAATGAAAGAATGAAAGAAAGAAAGAAAGAAAGAAATGAAGAAAGAACGAAGGGAGGAGTCAGATAAATGAATGAAAGAAAGAAAGAAAGAAAGAAAGAAAGAAGGGTAGATTAAGATAAATGAAAGAAAGAAAGAAAGAAAGAAAGAAGGGAGGAGTCAGATAAATGAATGAAAGAAAGAAAGAAAGAAATGAAGAAAGAACGAAGGGAGGAGTCAGATAAAAGAAAGAAAGAAAGAAAGAAAGAAAGAAAGAAAGAAAGAAGGGAGGAGTCAGATAAATGAATGAAAGTAAGAAAGAAAGAAAGAAAGAAAGAAAGAAAGAAAGAAAGAAAGAAAGAAGGGAGGAGTCAGATAAATGAAAGAAAGAAAGAAAGAAAGAAAGAAAGAAAGAAGGGAGGAGTCAGATAAATGAATGAAAGAAAGAAAGAAAGAAAGAAAGAAAGAAGGGAGGAGTCAGATAAATGAATGAAAGTAAGAAAGAAAGAAAGAAAGAAAGAAGGGAGGAGTCAGATAAATGAAAGAAAGAAAGAAAGAAAGAAAGAAAGGAGGAGTCAGATAAATGAATGAAAGAAAGAAAGAAAGAAAGAAAGAAAGAAGGGAGGAGTCAGATAAATGAATGAAAGAAAGAAAGAAAGAAGGGTAGATTCAGATAAATGAAAGAATGAAAGAAAGAAAGAAATGAAGAAAGAAAGAAGATAAGAGAAAAGTTAAATAAAAGAAACAAAGAAAGACTTAGATAAAAGAAAGTAAGAAAGAAAGAAGGGAAGTGTCAGATAAAGAGAAAGAAAGAAAGAAAGAAAGAAAGAGTTAGCTAGCACATATTTCTCACCAAAAAATGGCTAACCTCATTTCATTTCTCATTTCGCTGTCAAATTAACAGACAGACTGGTGACCCAAGCGATCTCTTGTCCTTTGTCTTTAACAATTTCGTGACTGCTGGTTTTATCTGCGTTGGCCTTTTATTTCGCACGAATAAGACTGGCATTTCATTTATTTATTTACTTCTTTTCCTGTTGAAGCCTGGAGTAGGATGGTTGTTTGATATTTCATCGTTTTGCTCGCAGTGTAGCTTAGTGGCATGTCGTTGCGGCAGGTTTACAAACGCCTTCCCAATTGCGATTAAGTTTGTATTTTGATGCCGAATAGGAAAATACCTCGAGAAAGAAACAGAAGCTGTAAAATAAAGTAAGAACATATATACATACATTTTTTTTCAAGGTCACGTTCTTTCAGGACGTTCAAGGTCATGGATCTCAAGAACTTCCTGAATATTGTTGCACTGAGTAACATTTAACCTTTACCGTGCCTCTAGTTCTTTGTACTGCTCTCCATTCGCACAAATATGTTACTCATCGTTACTCACTATTCCTCCTGCCTTCAAATATATTCTGCGAGTGTTAAATTCTCTAGGCCTTCTTTCCTCACTATATACGTTAGAAACTACAGCTTACTGTTTTGAATTGTAAATATGACTTTCTCGATGCTAATATACTCTGCTTATAATATTCCTAGCTTTTTTTCAGTTGAAGCATATCAATGTCGCTTAAAGTAGCTCCTTAAACCATTGGTATGACGATAAACTTCGTCCGGCAGCAAGGCCACTGATCGAGAAATTGGGAGTTTAAGGAACGAGGAAGCGCCTCTTAATTGTTTTTGTTCCCAGTTCTATCCTGACCCGGGGTGGTAGCACCTGTTAGGGTCCCAGCTATGGGCAAATAGTGAATCCCCCAAAAAAACACATTGAAAGTATGACAATACCTTTTTATAGTAAAAAAAAAAAAAACTAACAATACCTTTTTAATATAAAAAAAAATAACTATACATATTTTAATAAAATGACCAGCAATACATTTTATCTGTAGTTGAAGCCATACACTTCCGTTCAAATTTAGATTTCGGCATTCAACAGCACATAGAGGTTGATATGCCGCCAAGCAATATCAAATAACCAACATAAAAGAAAACTTTCATAACATGAATCTATATAATATCCCACTATTTCTTAAAGAAATCAAACGTTATTCCAGAATATAACTTCAACAAAACTGCAACAGAAAACACGCATATCACCGCCTCTAGGAATCATGTCCACGCAAATGTAAATGCATAAAAGCTGAGTATCATCTACCATGTATTCAATTGTGAAAACAGAATAACATATCATACTTTTATTACTTCCAAGTTTCCAAGTAAATTAAATTTTGACATTAAATGACCCATAAGGAATTGATGTGCCGTTAAACAGACAAATCAATCAATTAATTATAAACTATTAGAAAATTATGCAATATTCGCTGCTTTTCATTATTTCTAGAGATCATTTCGTGTTACTTTCTTTAGTTTTCGGGAGTCAACTTTTTGTAGACGGTGTTTGTGAAATCCTCAGAATGGAGGAGTCTAATTTGGGGGAAAACGATTTTGTAATGCGATGTAAAGTTAAAGTTTTGGTCGATGAATGCCGAGTATTTCTAGAAGTGAAACTTTTAAAGTTCTGAAAACCATTATCAGAATACGATTTCGGATATTTTGTGCGACATTTTTTTGTTTTCTGTTCAATCCAGTTTCATTTCCGTAGTTTTTTTTTAATTATAATGTCCCCCAATATGTAGCTCCCAACTTGAATTGACTATTTCGCTGATGACCATGCATTCTGTTTTCTGATAATCCTACGGCCTTGTTTAAAGAGTTATTGCTTTCTTTCCTCCCGAGTCTTCCACCAACGCATTGCATCCCGCGAGTCATATTTTGTTAAGGTTATGTCCACCGGTAATATAGCTGGGTGGGTATTGTAGTTCTCTTGTGGGCGTCTCGCTGTAGAGGTTAAATAAAGAAAAGAGAATGAACAAGATGATGAAAGTAAAGTAAAATCAAGAGAAAAAGAATAAAACGATAGCAATGAGAAGAAGGTAGAAAATGAAGAAATATTTATGGAACTTTCTCAAAGACTCTGATGGAACGTCAGAAAAGCTGAATATACAAATTGATTTTAAGGTTACCTACATGGATGTCTAATTTTTAAGTTTATCTACATGGATGTCTAATTTTTAAGTTTATCTACATGGATGTCTAATTTTTAAGTTTATCTACATCAAGGTCGAATTTTTAACTTTATCTACATCAAGGTCGAATTTTTAACTTTATCTACATCAAGGTCGAATTTTTAACTTTATCTACATCAAGGTCGAATTTTTAACTTTATCTACATCAAGGTCTAATTGCTCAAATGGTTTGTGTCGCTATTGTGATCAGATATCTCGTGTAGAGTTTCTGTGTAACCTCAATAAAAAGGCCGATTTTGATTATATTATGATAATTATTACACCACCAGTTACTTTTTTTCAAAAATCAAAATTATTAAATTATTATGTATATTATTTTAATGGGGCGTTCATATGACTCTCAGTGGCCTGTCAGTGAAAGCTGAAGATTCCTGTCTGACACATGGGCAAAAACAACAACAACAACAAAAAACTCCAAAAATCTCTATTAACATGACGTGCTGGACTTGTGAGTCAAGATAGACCTTTGCAACATCAACTAGCTTTTTTTCCAGAATAGGAGCGTATGCATATAACACATTTCTACAATTTTTGCATATTCTCTTTCTAAAAAAAAAACAAACTTAATTTCTGTTTTTTCTGACTTTAACGTATTTTATTTTAATCTTTGGGTAAATATCTGTAACTATCCAGATACTATTAAGTCTACCGACATATGTAATAAACCCAACAGTTAGAAATCCAAGTAGTAACTCTGCCAATTGAGCATGTACCATAATTCAGAAAACTTGCTGTTAGTTAATCTTCAAGATAAGGCTAAAATCAATTCTGACTTTAGATGTTAAGATCTTTCTAAAAATATTAGATATATCGGTATTGCAAGAAGGATGTGTGGGTAGTATAATTCTTAGTAACTCGGAAAAGAAATTGACGATCCGAGTTCGAATTCTGGCCTAGTGTGGTACATTCACATCTACAATAATTCTCCTGAATATATTTCTTACACCTATCAGTCATGTAGCAGGTGGGACAAGACTATCTTACGTTATAAGAATGGAGAAGGAAAATTCAGAATCTAAAAACCAGCCTAAAAAGAGATGGGCCCCATCAAGCTATGTTACCCTAGACACACCATTGGTTCTATTGCTGCAATACATGTAGTTTTCCTAAGATATTTAATATGTTATGGGATACGAACGTGTGTGTGAAGATTATTAGAATTTTAGATTCGTTGAAAGTCTGCGGAAAATAGTAACGTTTATGGGCGATGAAAATGAATTAAGTAAGAGAATGTCTGCAGAGAGACAAAATTCTGAGAATGGAAAAGAATAAGTGAAAAAAAAAAACTAAAATGAGAGGAAAAAAGAAGAGAGAAAGTCTAATTGAAGTGTAGAAAAAATGAAAACATTAAAATGTAACACTGAAATTAAAAAAAAAACAAAACAAAAAAATACATGAAACCGTGAGGGAAAATAAAGTAAAAGAAAAAAGAAAAAGTGAAAAAGATGAAAAAAGAAGGAAAGGCAATAATCTTCAAAGAAATGGAAGGAAATTGAATAAGAAAAAGTGAAAGTTGATGAGAAAAAAAAAAAAACAGCAAAATAAAAAGAAAAAAAGGAAGAATAAAAAGAGGAAAAAAATTAAACTAACAAAGAGGAAAATTGAAATGAAAAATAAAAAAAATGAATAAAAACACAATGATGGAAAAAGAGATGACGAATTTATAGAAGGATGAAAACAAAAAAAGAAAAAGAAAAAAGCTAGAATTAAGAAAATAAAGCATTTAGTAAAATATCGGTATTTAATGAAAAAAATAATCCGATAACAAAAAATAAATAATTGAATGAAAAAAAAGAAGAAAAATGAGGATAGTGAATAATGAAGAGTTAACAAACGAAAGAAAGAAAGAAAGAAAAAAAAGAAAAAAAGAAAGAAAGAAAAAAAGAAAGAAAGAAAAAAGAAAGAAAAAAAGAAAGAAAGAAAGAAAGAAGAAAAAAACCAAAAAAGAAGAAAAGAAAATGATTAAGATGTATGGAAAATGAAAAATGAATAAAGGGAAAAGTCTGAAATTCAAAATGAAAGAAAAAAGAAAGAAAGAAAAGAGAGAAAATATTTAAAAAACGGGAAAAGGAAAAATGCCTGAGTTAAAGAAATATAAAGAAATTTTAAAAGGGAAGAATGAAAAAAGAAGCCAAGAGAAATATACACCGAATGAATAAAAGAAAATAAAATAAAAATAAAAATAAAAAATTAATCAAAAACCAAAAAAGAAATAATAGAGATTAAATAATAATCAAATGTCACAAGAACCAACAAAAATGACTTTTTTTTACAATGATGGTTAACCCGGTATAAGGCTCAAGAACCACTCGAAGAAGAGGATAACAGAGTAAGAGGCACAGTTTATGGTGGATATGTGGGGAAGATAACTGATGATCCTTTATACAGGCTCAGATTGTAATGATCGGAGAAGCTAGGGAGTCGGTTCCATAAAAGAACGTTACGTGGGAAGAAGCAGTTCGAGTGGAACTTGCATCTCACCATTTGAACACCAAGGAAATGACTGTGGTTCCCTATAATGTGCGTCGAACGCTGGATCTTAGGCGTGAGAGTTAGAATTGGTGGGACTAAAGAATGCAGTTAGTCTGAACACTTTCAATGGAGATAGCGAAGAGATTTGTGACGTTTCTTCTGTGAGAAATTGGTTGCACGTTGGAAAATATTTCATCACCCCCAAGGACACAGAGACGCCTTTGGACTCTATCGAGACTGGAAACTGATGAGTAGACTGCTCCTGTTCATTTATAGGAACAGTACAGCGAGAAGGCGTTTGCCTTTAAATAATTTATCTGAATGAGAAATGTAGGTAAGGAAGAAAAAAAAAAAACCCACAGATCCCGAATTATAGAAACGCAACAACAAAGGTGTAAAATATTATTATCGTTGCATTTCCTGACATATATAAATGTTCTCCCTCTCTCTCTTCCCGTCCAGGGTAAGACGATAAACTACATCCGCGTCCTGGGTATGATGATAAACTACATACGCGTCCAGGGTAAGACGATAAACTACGTCCAAAAAGCAAGGCCTCTGATTAGGAGGCTTTGAAGAGCGTGAAACCACCTCTTAATTGCTGGTGTTTCCAGGTCCACCCTGACCTGGGGTGGTAGCACCTGTTAGGGTCCCAGCTATGGGCAAATAGTGAACATCGAAACTAAGGTAAAAAGCATTATGAAAGTGTAAAAATAGGTTTTAATACCAGAAATATCATGTAAAAAATTATTACCAGAAATAAATTTTTGAAGAAAAAAAAAAAAACTATTACCAGCAAGACGTTATTGAAAAAAAATATTACCACCAACACGTTTTTGAAAATTATATTACCAGCTATACAATTATGAAAAAAAAATATTACCAGAAATAGATTTATGACAAAACAAAAATATTACAAAATTTTACCAGGAAAAAAAAAAGTTGTCGGCATTAAATAACACATTGACGTTGATATGCCGTAAAACAAACCAAACAAAACAAAACCTCTCTCTCTCTTTATACATACATACATACACACACACACACACACACACACACACACATATATATATATATATATATATATATATATATATTTATATATTTATATATATATATATATTTATATATATATATATTTTATATATATAGTACACTTACAGGTAATAAGTTCGTTGGTATATAATCCAAGTGGATAGTAGTAATATCAAATATTAAAACTGATTCCCAAAAAGATGGTCGAATAAGCTTATTTCGAACTAGGAAAATATAATTCGTCTGTCTTATTCAACCCCGGCATAGACAGAGTTCATGTTGGAAATAGAAATTTAACTGTGAAAGCTAACAAAAACAAAAATAAAAAATAAAAATCGAATTTATCTATTTCAATATTTCAGACAGACGATATATATACTTTTATATATATATATATATATATATATATATATATATATATATATATATATATATATATATAGCATAATAATGTTTTGTAACAAACAGTTATTTCTGAAAAAAGATTGAGGTCAATCTGAAATATCAAATATATATAAATAAATAAATAAATACTTTCATAAAAAACATTATTATTTTTTAATTTGCAACTATATATATATATATATATATATATATATATATATATATATATATATATATATTCAGTGTATTTGCCTTTCTCTTGAAAGACTCGTGTAAAATAACTTCATATATATATATATATATATATATATATATATATATATATATATATATATATATATATATATATATATATATATATATTCAGTGTATTTGCCTTTCTCTTGAAAGACTCGTGTAAAGCAGGCAGGAATAATTTTCTGCACTTTCAAGAGCTAGTAGCAAAATATTGCATTTAATGTACGTCATAATGACATTTATGAAATAAAACAAACCGAAAGAAAAAAAAAAAAAAGAAAGATCAAATTCATCAAAAAATAAAATGTCTAAAGAAGAAACGAAATTATGAAGTAAAAAAATCATCTTTTCATTAAAAAAAAAAGATATTAGCACAAAGTCTATATACATATATTTAAAGATTATATAAAATGCCGAGGAGTTTTCTGACAGGCATTTATTGTTTAACCTTTATGAAATTGGCCAGTCATTGAATTCCAAGTTGATGCTAATTGTCGCGCAGAAGAAAAAGAATTCATGAATGAATTATTATCATTTTATTATTATTTTTATAGTAGTTTTATCTCTTTCCTGTTTTTCTTTTATTCGCTTTCTTCTTTCTTTCCTTTGTTTTATTTCGCGGTACGGTTTTGTTCTTTCTCCAGATTTTTTTTTTAAACTAATGTTTCATTGATTCATTTATTTATCGTAAATGTTTCCTGTTTTCTTCATTCTTTTTTTTTCGGTTGCTTCCTTCCATTAAATATTTAATTTTTTCTACACAGCTTCATTCTCTTTATTTTTTTTTAAATCTATTTTTTTTAAAATCATATATTCTCTCTCTACCTGATCAGAGGCAACCCGCCCCGATATTAGGCTAGTTTGTGTTTTTAGTTTGAATCTTTAGTTTCCCCTTTTCTGGTTAACTTAGCTAGGGTATGTATGCTCATTGGCCCCCTTTTATTTCTGTCCCTATTTTTCTTTTGTTTAATTCCCCATCCCTCCCATCTTTAGGTGGATAGTGATGTCAGTTCTCTGGTGGGTGCGGGCGTCTTTCGTTTAGAGTTTGATGTTCGTAATTGTTGGATTTGAATGAGTATATGCTTGTAAGTGAGTGCCTGGCACGTATGAATGTCTTAAATTTAAAAAAAAAAGTCCCGCATTCATTTCCTCCAGTTAACTGATGCTTCTGCCACAGTTAGGGTTGTAGGGTGGGTTATTACTAACTCTGTTTTGTTTAGTTTTTATATATATAGATTTATACTCGTTTGTAAATACACATTGGGGTTTTTAGATGCCGGTTAGGTACAGGATTTTGTCCTTTGTTGAACAGAGGCAACCCGCCCCGATATTAGGCTAGTTTGGGTTTTTAATTTGAATCTTTAGTTTCCAGTTTCGGGTTAACTTAGCTAGGGTATGTATGCTTATTGGCCCCCTTTTATTTCTGTCCCGATTTTTCTTTAGTTTAATTCCCCATCCCCTCCCTCTTTTAGGTGGTCAGTGATGTAACTTCTCTGGTAGTTGCGGGATGCCTTTCATTTCGTGTGTGTGATTTTTCGTATTTGTTGTTGTGTATGAATGTGTGTGTACCTGTGTGAATGCTTGGAGGTATGAATGGTTTCCTGATTTTTTCATAGTCCCGCATTGATTTCGTCCGGTTACCTGATGTTTCTGCCACATTTAAGGTTTGTGGTGTTTTTTATTACTAACACAATGTTTTGTTTTGTTTTCTTGTAAATATATTAAGTCATATTGTACATAGTCATTTGGGGATCTTTTTAAAAAAATTGTTGTTTTATGCCCCTCCCCCCACGAACAATATCTGTACATAGGGGGACTAGTTAGGATTTCACAGAGAATTTGAGGTATTATGGTGGACGTAGTAAGAAAGGTATGAGCGAATGTGTTGTTTTGGTGATTGGGACATTGTTGGTATGTTTGGGTCCGTGTATGGGACTAGCTAAGTTTAGAATTAAGACAGAAGAAGACCGTCCTTCCCCATCCGCCTTTTAGGCCTTGTGCCACATTTTATACATTTTGTATAAATAAATATCGTTGCGGGATGACATTCGTTTCGCGCGCGTGTGTGTGTGTGTGTGTGTGTTTGTTTGTTTGTTTGTTTGTTTGTTTGTTTGTTTGTTTTCGTATTTGTTATTGTGTCTAAATGAGTGCGTGTTTGTGTGCGTGCTTGTTTTTTTTATAATGTTATAAGCCCGCAATTATTTCGTCCAGTTAACTGATGTTTCTGCCACATTTAGAAATTGTGGGTTTTTTTTATTACTAACCCTATTTTGTTTTGTTTTATGTAAATTGTAATGATACTGGCAAATTAATATGCCTAATTTGCATAAGTGCAAGTAAAAGACTATATAACTGGTCACTGAGAATAACGTAAAAAAAAAAAGAATACAAGCTTAGCAACTGACTAATGCTAAACTTAGACATCACATCAATGGCGTCGCAGATAGGATCGGATTTGTCTCTAGAAGATTCAGATTATGTGGATGCATGGATTCGCCGTTTTTCTGCCATTGTGAGAAGTAAAAAGCTGAAAGACAACAAGGAGAAGGGAGGCGAAAATGAAATTACGGATTTATTTTTGGCTACAGCTGGATGCGAGGGGATAATGAAAGTCTCCACCATGGCATATTACACAATCTTGGAAGACCTGACTTTCGAAAAAATAAGTCAGATTATAAGAAGAAATATGAGACCCAAGAAAAAGGCTGGTAGTGGCAGAAAGAACAAAGTTCATGTCGATGAAACAAGAAATTGACGAACCAATTATAAAATATCTACACCGTCTACGAAATGCAAGTAGATATTGAGAATTTGAAAAACTCGGACAAGACGAACAGACTATTGAAGAGGACTTGATTCAATTAAGGTTAATTGAAGGTATGTGCAACACATCACACCGATATAAAATAGTGGAACAACTACAAATAGGAAATATGTCTTTAAATACATGCATTGCCTTTATCCAGCAACAAGAATTAATACAGAAATACTACCATCATAAAAGTCAACACATCGAACAAATATTCGCTTATACGTACATGTTAAAAAAGATAAAATATTCGTATTGTGGACGTGAACAGGATATAAAAAGGAAAAAAATGCCCAGCATTTGGAAAAACCTGTACAAATTGCTTAAAAAAGAACCACTTTCGAGCAGTATGCAAATTCAAAAAGAAAAACGTTGAAAGAGTTGAAGAAAACGAAACCAATATGGAAGTCTTCACATTAAAAAAATAAGAATATAAAAAAAAATGAACAAAAGAAAAAAGACATTACACTAAAGGTTAAAATCAACAACTGCAATTTAGATATGCAAATTGATACTGGGAGTGAAGTAACGCTGATACCAAAAATTTTTGGGAACGCATTGGAAAGTCACATTTACGAAAGAGCAGTTTACAACTCCGCCAGTTTGATGGGTCGGTCATAAAAACCTTAGGATACTTTGAAGGTTCCTTGGAGTTAGAAGATAAATTTGAAGTAATACCTATAATTGTCACAAGTTGTAAAAAGAACCATGGACTTCTTGGAAACGACATGATTAACATAAATTCTACCAAATTAATTAATGAGATAAAAATGGAAAAAAAAAGACAGAAATTAAAAAAATTTAAAGCGAGTTTAAAACTGAAAGAAAATCTCTCCCTCCTATGAGGCACGAAATTTACCAGTACATTTGTTGCCATTAGTAGTGAAAAAACTACGAAAGTTAATAGAACAAGACCTTCTTGGACATGTTCCCCCTGGGGGTAGCAAGTGGGCATCACCCATTATAGTTTTGAGGAAGACAGATGGTGATTTACGTATTTGTGGAGATCACAAAATAGGTGTAAATCACAAAGTTTGTTCGGATTCATATCCAGTACTGAATGTTGAAGTTGCATTACACGCATTGACAGGAATAAGCGTTTTTACAAAAATAGATTTTTTAAAAACGGCATACCACCAAATACCAATAGACGATAACTTCAAAGTAACCACGATAAATACGCCAATAGGGTTACTAAGATGGAAAAGAATGCCATACGGAATAAAAACCGCAAGCGCCATATTTCAAAGGGCCATCGAACAGGTTTTAGAAAATATGATTTGTTACCAAGATGATATATGCATAGGCGCTACTAATGAAAATGAATTAAAAAAAGAAAACCGACTTAATCTTGAATAGATTAAGAAATACTGGAATGACAATAAACAATAAACGAAAAAAATGTGTAAGCAGTTGTAGTAAAATATCTTTTTTCGGTTATTCCATTTCAAAAGAAGATATATCACCTGACCAGGCCTTGATAGAAAAAATACCAAAATACATGGACTTGACTGAACCGTTTGCAAATTTAAGAAAGAAGAATGTTGAATTTATGTGGTCAGAGGAACAACAAAAAGCTTTTGATAAATTAAAAGTAATTATGGCAAAGAAGCCAGTAGTGAAAATGTTTGATCCAAAAAAGGACATTACGTTAACCACAGATGCAAGCGAACATTCGATATCGGGAATATTATCAAAAAAAAGGACATCCGATTATGTACTTATCAAGAAGACTAACGAACACCGAATTTAATTCAAATATAGAGAAAAAGCGTTGGCTATTGTGTAGACAACTACTAGAGCCCGACAATTTTTAATTGGGGAAAAAAATTTAAGTGATCATAGACCATTAGAGTTTATATTTAACTCAAGGAAAGAATTACTCAAAGTCACGACATCGAGGATACTAAGATGCGCAATAAGATTGGTGGCATTTGACTATGATATAGAATATGTCAAAAGACAAAAGAGAAGAAAAATTTGAAGATGCATTCTTACATTGGGTAGAGACTGATGTTTTGTCTTTAGATAGAATGGCTGCGGAAACTAGACCAGAGAAGTGGAGCCATGGAGTCGGGTGCATATGGATCATGCGTATATTACTGGAGTAGGACTCTTATTAATTCTAGTAGACTCTTTTTCAGGCTGGCCTGAAATAATCCGGGTGCTAAACAAGAAGAGTTCTACGATAAAACAGATTCTAAGGGTAATATTTTCCAGAAATGGCATACCAAAAACCTTGGTATCTGACAACGCACCAGAATTTTGTGATGATCTTAATTTATGGTTACAAAAAATAGGATTTAAACCGTATAAGATACCCCCATATCACCCTCAGTCGAACGGGTTAGCAGAAAGAATGGTGCAAACCGTAAAAACGGGACTAAAAGCATGCTCCCAGCAAAAAGAAAAAGTTTTTCTACCGAGGCTGCTTTTAAGCTAACACACGATACCACACACTGGAAGACTAGAAAGCCCATCAGCTTTAATGGGAAGACAACTTAGCGCTCCGCTAACGATGTCGTATTCCACAAATGAAAAAAAAATGTGGTACAAAAAGAACAAAGCAAATCCGGAAAGGGCAGAATTTATCATACAAAAAGGCCACAATACAGCTATAATAAATAGAGAAAACGGCAATAGTGTATTAGCCCATGCAGATCAAATAAGTACCAAGGGTGAATATGAAGAGCAAAATGATGAAGAAATGTCTACGATTCCGTCCATTAATGATTTATTAGAACAACCGTTACAGAATGAAACATCAGAAGACGAAATAATGCAGGATCAAGTGGGCCAGAATGAGTTTAAAACTTCGGACTAAGATCAAGTAATGCAAGAAGATGCCTATGATTGAGAGAGAGAGAGATCATCAAGAACTAGTAGAGAGATCATCAAGAACTAGTAGAGAGATCATCAAGAACTAGTAGAGAGATCATCAAGAACTAGTAGAGAGATCATCAAGAACTAGTAATCAAGAACTAGTAGAGAGATCATCAAGAACTAGTAGAGAGATCATCAAGAACTAGTAGAGAGATCATCAAGAACTAGTAGAGAGATCATCAAGAACTAGTAGAGAGATCATCAAGAACTAGTAGAGAGATCATCAAGAACTACTAGAGGTATAAAACCTATACGTTTCAGGGAGATGTAGTGATATTGGCAAATTAATATGCCTAATTTGCATAAGTGCAAGAGAAAGACTATATAACTGGTCACTGAGGATAACGTAGAGGAAGAACACAAGCTTAGCGACTGACTAGTGCCAAACTTGGACATCACAATATAAATAAAATCTACTGTAAGTAATCAGTTTTTTGTTGTTGTTTTCCCTCCCCCACCGATTTTGAAATGTACATATGGGGACCAGTTAGGATTTCATAGAGAATTTGAGGTATTACGGTGGACGGAGTAAGAAAGATAGGAGTGAATGTGTCGTTTTGGTGATTGGACTATTGTTGGTATGTTTGGGTCCGTGTTTGTGACGAGCTAAGTTTAGAATTAAGATAGAAGACTGTCCTTCCCCAATCCCTTTTTTAGCCTTGTGCCACACTTTGTACATAAGTACAAATAAATCTTATACTCTCTCTCTCTCTTCCTCTGTCTTTAATTTTATTTATTTTACCCTTTCTTTTGCGTTATATTTCTTTTCTTTTTCCTTTATTCTTTTTTTCATTTTTCAAATCAATTTACTCATCCTTTCCTTCTTTTTTCTTTGTTCTTTTCTTTGTTCCTTTTTTTTCCTTATGTTTCATCCCAGTTTTTATATTTCCTTCAAGTTTTTTCAGTTTTCTTTTTTTACTTCTTTCATCACTTTAAAATTTTTTGGACTTACTTTCTTCGTCATTGTCTTTTCGTTCACCAATTTCTTTGTTTTTTTTATCCACTTTGAAACTTTTATTAATATTTTTCTTTTTTTTATCCACTTTGAAACTTTTATTAATATTTCTTTGTTTTTTTTATCTACTTTGTAACTTTTATGAATATCTGTTTTTTTTATCTACTTTGTAACTTTTATGAATATGTTTTTTTTATCCACTTTGAAACTTTTATTAATATTTCTTTGTTTTTTTTTTTTTTGTCCACTTTTATGAATATCTGTTTTTTATCTTTTTTGTTTTTTTTGAATGTTTTTTTATCCACTTTGTAAACTTTTATTAATATTTCTTTTTTTTTATCTACTTTGTAACTTTTATTAATAATTCTTTTTTTTTTATCTACTTTGTAACTTTTATGAATATCTGTTTTTTTTATCTACTTTGTAACTTTTAT
>CAHIKZ030005327.1:1912500-1920000 GCA_903632075.3 Acanthosepion pharaonis | reverse complement strand
TTTTCCGATAGATTCAAGTATAATAAAAACAATCTGATTACGGCATTAAATAAAACTGTAAATGTTTTTAGTTAAGAAATTTCCCCAACCCAACCCTACGATAAAATCTGCGCAATCGATATTTTTCAGAAACAGGACATCAAAGAATCAGTAATATTTTTTCAATTAATTTCAAACCAGAAGCCTTAAACAAGTCCGTCCGATTTTTAAAAAAGCCAATTAACTTAATGGACATTTCGTGTTCGCTTTTAAACCCGCATTTTTGTCTAGGACGAAGTCATACATAAAATGCTGACGAGAAACCTACTGTAATATGTGCCAGTCGAAGATATTTTGACCGGAATTCATCCAGACGGCTCCAAAGAAATAAGGTTAGGAATTTTTGTTGCTCAATTTAAAAATCTCACTTTTCGTAGCAATGCCAAGCTTTTCCAACCTGAGTACAGCTCAAAATGCGACACACGCCGCCTGTTTCTCCGCTAGTGAATCAGACATCAAAATTCACAAAAATAGTTAAATATTTGTTAGCGCACAGCTCGCGTAGGCTGCACAACTCACGGCAAAAACTTCAGAATGGTCCAAGATTACCGATTTAGAATAGTCAATAACAATAGGAAAAAAGCAAAGAGTATTATGTACCTTCCTTTCTAAGCAAAACAAACAGTGCAAGAAAAAAAAGGGCGGTTTAAGATTTAACGGTTTTTCTTGTAATTTCTGATTTCTTTTTAAAGGCAGAGAAAAACATACCCCACAAAATAAAGTGTAAGAATAAACTAAAAAGAAGGATCTTGCATATAATATGGAGATATTCCTATGTCTGGAGAAGTCATGTTAAGGACTCCAAAAGTAAAAAAAAAAATATTTCTTTCGAATATATAGGTATACACTATCTCTCACACACTCTCACTCCCTCTCGTTCTCTCCCTCTCTCTCCCTATCTACCACTCACTTACTTTGATGCAATTAATGAAAATTACTGTAGACGTATTTTGTTTTTTAACGGTATGTATTTCAAATTAATATATCATACATGACAACGAAAGTTAATTTTTAAGGATATTTTCTTTAATTTTTCTATATTCCGGGCAATTTTCCTTGTTTACGATTAAAATTTAGATGCAACTTTATCAATGTACGCGTAAAACATTAAATATAATTCCCAGTGAACGTGACATGTAAAAACAAAATTGAAACTACCATGGGTCACACAGAAACATTTTGTTATGGGTGCAACGGGAGAGAGCTTAGGAAGAATGGTTTATTCTCCCTTTGGTATTTCCCCCGTTATGGGCATTATCCGTGATATAGTAACACCCTATATCCCCGACGGAATGTAATGCTCGAAAGGAAAAGGAATGACAAACATACTTTGTTCTCATGGAGACTGTTATCCTACGAAAGTATATATACATATATACAAGTGTCCCAGGCTGAGAAAAACATATCTCCACAAAATAAATGGTACGAATAAACTAAAAGAAGGGTCTTGCATATAATATGGAGATACTCCCGTGTCTGGAGAAGTCATGTTAAGGACTCCAAATTGAAACGGGCCAGATTCATCTCAATCTGAGGACGGGAAACAGCGAGTCTTGGGTTTTCCCAAATTGAGGACCGCCTATATCTGGAAATATATACATTTTCAAAGGGAAATGGAACCATGGCCTTGTAAGCTGTCGGGAGGCAGACTTAGCCTCTGCCTGGTTCATGTCTGGCCCGAACCCAAACTTTCCGTTCGATTGCTGTACATAAACTGTATTTGACTACCACCTTCGTCACTGTATCTAGTGACGTCATCATGGTGACCCATGTGTGGCGATAATCGCCTTTTGTATCACTATGCTGGCTTATAAAAGTCCAAAATACTCAGTGTTTGTAGATATGAACATTGTTGTCATTTATGTCTCTAGATAGAATAACAATGGCCATGCTATAAGGAATCATTGACCGAGAAGTTAATCTATCCAATCTTTCTATCAAAACAATTTAAAAAAAAATAGTTTTGTTTATAGGATTTATTTCATGACGATCAAGGGGCAAACTACTCTAAACTATCTCCGGGCATTCAGTTCAGTATCCACTTTTTTTTTTTTTTTTTGATGAAATATTAGTTAGCTTGTAACTCAATTGTAGCACTAAATTACCGATTATAGATATGGGATTTTTGAAAGCCATTCTCCACTAAAGTTTGAATTGCCTCTCTTATTAATTACCAAAACTCGCCCAGTTTATAATGTTCAAGAAATATTTTCAGCGCACCGTGTTTGAATTGTTGTATTGACAACACAATACGAGATACATCCGTGTTTTCAACGTCTGCATTTTCGAAAACGGTCCTTTTTCTCAGCTACACCTATGGGGTCTGGACAGCTACCCAACTGACAAGAGTCCCTCAGCCAAGTGTTTGACGAATAACTGCCTGAAGGGTAACTGCCCGACCTAAGAGTCCCACAGCTAAGCACCCGACGAGTAACTGCCCAACAGGTAAATGCCCGACGGACAACAGTCCGATAAGGACAATTTCCCGACGGAAAAATGCTCGATGTTTTTATATATATATATATATATATATATATATATATATATATATATATGTATCTGTGTGTGTGTAGAATATTTAGATATTTCTGCTGTTATTCTTTCTAAACGGAAAGTTATAGATAATGGCTTACCGTTCCATCACACTTTTCATTGAAATGAAGACACTGTGCCGACGTGAAATATACTATTTGTCGGATACACGATATTTTTGAGAACGAAAAATTGTCGTGAGCTTGCATCAGTTGGTTTGTTTAATATAAAATCAGTCTTATTATTGATTTCATTATTGTTTTCTTAATCAAGGCACGCTTCAGTCGGGTAATTATCTATCGAACAGTTGTCCACCGTCCGTCTCTCTTCAGTCGGGTAGTTATCCGTCGGGCAGTTGTCCGTCCGTCTCTCTTCAGTCGGGTAGTTATCCGTCGGGCAGCTGTCCGTCCGTCTCTCTTCAGTCGGGTAGTTATCCGTTGGGCAGTTGTCCGTCAGGTACTTACTGCCAGGCTCTTGCGCAGTTGACCTAGAACCATACATATAACTTTAGAAGTTCTTCTTTCATGCCCTTTTGAATTTCAATATCACATTTTCAATTCCTCTGTTGTAACACCTGATATCTATTTAAATCTCTTCACGTATTGATTTTAACATATCCTATTCGTAATTTGAACTTTCGGCTTATCTTGCTGACAACTATACATTCTGTCTTCATACAGATGATGATTAGTCCTTTTCGCTCGCTTTCCTTTGCTTCCTTGTCTAGGATATCCCGTAGATTTCCTTCTGCACTTGCCATAAACCTAGTTTTACCTGTTTATATAACACTCTCTCTTACTAGACACGTCTCCTAGACCCGCTTTGGTCTAGTCTCGTTTCCTGTCGACGTGCAACCGCTGAGTTCGGCCTCGTTTGTTCCGATATATCAATCTTCTCATGGCTATTGGATAAGAAGAGTTACACTGCTTCCAAACTGGTTTAGGGATTGGTGCCAGTATAAGTCATCGATTGTCCAAGTTTGGTTCTTCAAGTGTTGTGAATCTTACTGACGGAGAGTCATGCTTCGTTTAGTCAATAAGCCGTGGTAAACTTCAGGACAGGGCTGACTTTCAATCTCACCGAAGAAATAATAATGCAGGCTTTGATTAAATAGAGACGATGTAACGAAGGTGAGTAAAATAATATATAATATATTTGGCATCTTTTAGCATAAAAACATCAGTAGGCGGCGATCTATGTTGTCAGTAAGGTTCAATCAGAAACTCAAGTGAATATGGGGCCCCTTCCGAATTTCAGGTGCGCAACTGCATGTGTGCCTGACGACTCGTCTGTTTCCGTCGACCAGATCCCTCTTTCCTGTATCCTCAAAATCGAGATGAATTTATATATAATTCTCTGCCAAAATATCAAACTGTTCATACACCAAGATAACTCAATTTTTCATTGCTTAAAGTCGTAGTGAAAAGACCAAATCCTATGTTTTGATTTTACACCATCTCATTCAAAACCACTGCTCAAAAAAATAAATAAACATATTCAGCTGACACATCCGTCAGATAAAAAATGAAAAACATATGCTCTGACATGACCAATTCAAGTTTACACCTGTCCTCTCAACAAATATTCCTGGATGGGAAAATTAGTAAGGGCTATAGTAACACACATCCATCCATTCCAAATCGTCGCCTTGAAATTTAAAATCTACGATATTTGTCAATAACAAGTTAGCCTGTTATACGTATCTTATATTGTTAAATTGCCCGCTTCGATAATAAGTCCTGGTAGGGTCTTCAGCTCCCTCAGGATAAACACGCTGCAGAGGTTAAATAAATCTGGTGAAAAGACAATCTTGATGTTCTGAAAACTCGATAATTTTCGATTCAGCAAACCCAATAACGTAGCCATGTTTTATGATTGGTAATCCTGTCACTAATGGTAAAATTAGCCGTTTAAATAGAGTAAACATGCGGCAGACATTAAAAGAAAAGTGTTATGGTAATTTACCCTCACACGCATGGACTCTCCCAGGTATAAACAGGAGCAGGTATTGCCTTTTGGAGAGGGAAGTTTCCAGCAGTCAGCTCTGACAGTCGGACCGAACATTCTTGCTGTAACACGCACGTTTGTATATGTTTGTATTACGGTTTCTCTTAATATATTTCTTTAAGTCAATTCCTCTCTTGTGTCTTTATTTCTGGCCCTAACAAGGCCACAGCAAAAGATTATCGCTGCTATTGCTTGGAATTTATAACATCTTTTTATTGAAACCATTTTTCAGATAATTAAACAATTCAATTAAAAAAAAATGTTATAGCTTTTCCTTGGAGTTTTTCTAATCTCTGTGTTTTTTGTATCGTGGAAAGATAGCTTTCTTATGTAATATATTTTGTCAGGCTCAAATGAGGCGACGAACACACACACACACACACACACACACATATATATATATATATATATATATATATATATATATATATATTATATATTTATGGCGTGACACATTATGAAATGGACAAAGTCCGAAAATTATTTTTAAAGACATTTTTATGGTTAAACATTCTTTTTATAGATAAACATAATTTTATAAACATTATATTTAGAATAAATTATAATTTATGAACAAAATTTTATAAACACAAAATTGTCTTAAAAATATTTGTCGGACTTTGTCTATTTCATAATGTGTGACGTCACTTGTTTACATTTGTATACGCATTGATCAGATATGAATTTACGTGAGAGAATCATGGAAGACTGTAGTTTAAAAAAAGTAAAAATCGAGCTTGCTAACCAAAACGCTCCTCTGTGGCCAAATCGGTAAAAGCACGTCAGGCTATATGACTTTTCCTTATAGGATACTGGTTCGATTCCTGTCGGAGGACGCATATTTTCTATGACAATTTCTCGGACATTCAGCCCGGTAAATGTTGTTGATACTGTTTATTATAAACAGAACATTTACTTAAATATTTCTATCTATAAAAAAGTATGGTTAAACATGAAAAATGCCTTATATATATATATATATATATATATAGTTTATGCAAAACTAGGTAATCCGTATGGGTAGACCCAAGGAGGATGATATCTGGAGAGCTCAATGTAAATTCAGAGCAAATACGTTTGAATAAAAAACATTTAAGGTTCCATGTAATAAATTATTTCACCACAGCCCTTTTAAAAGGCTCTGGATCTTTGTTTTATTGTATCTTCTTCCTTTTATGTCAGCTTTCCTCTTCACCACTTACCCATCAATATCTAAAGATAACATAAGTTAAGCGTTTGTCTGGCCGACACCAAATGGGGTTAGGGATAAAGAATTGAAATGGTACATCTAACTCACTCGTGTCTTCTCTCCCCTCCACATCTAACCAGCCTCTCTGTCCAGATCAAGAAGCAGGCAAATTATTTAACGCAATTTCACTTGGCTACAACTTCTTCCGGCATGTCATGTAGTCAACTTCGTGTAGCCACACCTCTTCCGGCATTCACCCACGAAAGCACGCATTTCCTTCCTTTCAGGACATCTGTGCGCCCTATTTATTCAAGGTTCAGGACACCTGTACATCCTATTTATTTTAGCTACCGTATGTATTTCCTGTCTATGCCCTCGCCAGTTCTGATTTCCGTTCACTCACTGATGCAGCGTAAGTAAGTCCAAAGTTCTTTGCTTAACCGATATCCAACAATTATATCATTATTTTCCATTCTAGTTACGTGCATTATATACAGGGTGTTCCATAAAGATAGGGCACAATTTAAATGCAAGTATCTTGGATAATAAAAATCACATAGTGTAACAAATATATTTATTAAATAACTAATATGATAGAGCTGAAAATATTAACTAAGATTTGAATATCCTATCCATGGGATGTTTACCAACAGAAAGAGAACATGCACGAGCCTGCTCTCTCGTTTCATTTTTTTTCTTGTTGGAAGTTCCTGTTTAACGGAAGTTTGAAACACCACGAAGGAATGCCCTTCGGTTATGATGCCAATTACTTTCCAAAATACTGTTGGAATTTCCTTTTGACTGCAACGATGGATATTTGGATGGTGAATTATGTTTCCACTATGTATTATGGTGAATTATGTTTCCACTACAGCATTATGATGGTCCCCCGTATATAAAAGAGATAACAAATATATGTCGGAAATAACAAAATCTTAGATGATATCTTGAACTCTTGTAAGTCCCTGATGTAATAGAGATATTTGGTATGTTATTTTTATAATACAAGGAACTTGCATTTGAAATGTGCGCCGCCATTATGAGACACTATATACAGAGTGGCCATAAAGTCAATATGCAGTCACTTACAATGACAATTAAGACAAAGCAATTAATCAACAGTCCGGAAATTTACTATTAAAATGATTCTGGTTAATACTGTTTAATAAAAAATAAAATGCTATTATAGCGTTATTGTTTTTTTATCATGAATTTTGTTACCTTAGAACTCGTTAAAGGCTATCCAGACATGCTCTGTCTGCATTAATCCTTGTAGTAGTAGTAGTAGTAATAATTATCGTCGTAGCTGGCGACTTTTTACTAATACAACTACAAGAGAGAAATTAATATAACTGAAGATCTTTATACAAGTATTGTAACATTTATAATAATAATGGTAATAGGAAATTCCACTGTACACATTTTCCCGCTTAAAAGTATAGCACAAATTCTTAATGTTTCTTCTTCTTCTTCTTCTATGTGCCAGACTCCCTCAGAGTATTAGCGATGATGGCTCTCCACAATTACTTGTCCTTTCTTCTTACGACAATATCACGTTGAAATATCGGTTCCCGTACGATTTGCAAAGTTTGACAACGCCAGGCTTGTATGCTTGAATGTGCGGGTGGTGTGATGGATAATGGCTCGGAATTGTTAATCAAAGAACCGAGTTTTCATGGCAACTGCTCTGTCGAGCTTTTTTCCTGGCTCCCAGTCTACGTGAGTTTAAGTGT
>CAHIKZ030005327.1:1857500-1907500 GCA_903632075.3 Acanthosepion pharaonis | reverse complement strand
AGAAAAGAAGAAAAATTATAACACAAGAAAAGTTAATAAAAATACTTAACGGCAGTACCTTGTCAGTCGTTTTTAATTTCAACCCAAGTCAATAAAACCATTAAATCACAAAGGGTTTACTTAGTTTGATAGAATATGAGAAAAAAGAAATTACTAAAGATAAAGAGAAATAAAAGAACGGAAATTAAAATGGCAGAAATTAACTTTTGACATTGTATTTAAATTTTAAATATCAAAATTGATTGGAAAGCAAGCAGCCGTGTTTGTCTGTTGTGAATGTTGGGATTTAATGTAACGTATCTAAAAAAAATATATATATGATTGCATTTCTAGTAATTCTGTTGGAAGAGAAATCTATTCATTCACATATTCTTTTCTTATTCATGACAGTGGCCAGACCTTTGCAGCAACATGTCAGTTCTATACAATTGATTGATCAGATCCGTTTTTTTTTTTTATAAAAAAAAGATTTCAGAAATTGAACAATATAATTCATCAGAAATTTCGAAACGCGTAGGCTGTTATTCACAGAATCAGAAGAAAGGACTGTGGCATCACTTGAGTACTTTCAACAGTAGCAACAACTAAAATGGATTGTACAGGTAACAGAAAGAGTAAATAATGAAACCTGAGTGTCTTGGCAATGATCATCCTTCTTTGAATCTTGTGGACTGGTGCTACAGAATCACAAGCAAAGAACTGTACCAAATAACGGAAACTACATCACTTGAGTACTTTCAACAGTAGCAACAACTAAAATGGATTGTACAGGTAACAGAAAGAGTAAATAATGAAACCTGAGTGTCTTGGCAATGATCATCCTTCTTTGAACTGGTGCTTGTTTCAACAGACTGGAAAGAGTAAATAATGCCTGACTTGGCAGAATCCTTCTTTGAATCTTGTGGACTGGTGCTACAGGATCACAAGCAAAGATCTGTACCAAATAACGGAAACCACATCACTTGAGATCTTGAGAGCCCTATTTTCCTAAAAAAAGTTGTTTTAATAGAATTTTATTTTACAAATGTCAAGAGATAGTAGCACTGGCAGTTCGATTAACGCATGACGAAGATTTTCCATATAATGATACTGTAAAGGGTTACCGGTGTGTAGGGATTCACTGGAGTACCCTAACTAATTTATATTCACGCAAACTACCACAAAATATGAAACAATAAGAAGAAACACATTCAAGAAGAAAAGTTGCAAAAGAAAATGGTATTTATATATGCATAACAACAACTGTAACAAACATTAATTCAGTTATCTTTGAAATGCTAAAAATTAATCATCCTTGGAATTTTAAGTGATGAAAAATGTTCTTGTTGATAGACTGCGAAGTCTATGAGAAAGTTTGTGAGTTTGGAGAATTTTAGTAAGATGTAGTGATAATTGTAAGAGAATTAAGGTTTGAAAATAGTGCGAAAATACACTCAGAGCCGACAGGTTGTTTCATGCTAGACGCATGTGTCAGGCCTGATGATTGCGTCTAGCATGAAACAGCCTGTCGCCTCTGAGTGTTGACTTCAATGTTCACTTTTAAATTTATATTTACATACTGTCTATTTCCGATATTGAGTACTTTATCCCATAAATATAGCACGCATTAAAACTATATTTCTATATATATATATATATATATATATATATATATTGTAAATAGTGCATGTTATGGGACCTACCTTTATGGACTAAATGGAATCGTCCTATTACTATATATACGAGGAGATTATGCCTCTCAAGAGAGCTGTCTACCGTTGACCTGTTACAGCTAAACAGTCGAACTCTCTGCCTTCGGGAGTAGAGGAACCCGGTCGAGGCTCCGCTGAATGGCAGAGTCTCGTTCGGGGGTGTTGACTGTCCCTGAATCCGTTTATGCGGGTTCAAAGAGGGATCCCACGTTAAACCGGCCTTGTGCCACATGTAAACTTCGTGGAGGGGGGGTAAGTAAATATCGCTGTCTACCGTTGTCCTGTTACAGCTAAACAGTTGAACTCTCTGATTTCGGGCGCAGAGGAACCTGGACGAGGCTCCACCGAAGGGCAGAGTCTCGCTCGGGGAGGTTGACTGCCCCTGAAGCCGTTTATGCGGTTTCAAAGAGGGAATATTTCTGGCCGAGCCTACGGGCTCGGAGATCCCACGTTAAACTTGCCTTGTGCTATATGTAGGGGGGTAACTAAATATCGCTGTCTACAGTTGACGAGTTGACTACTTTGCCGTCAGTCGGACGTGCAACGCTTTTGTATTCGTTCTTTTGGTTTAATAATGTTTTCGCTAAATTGCTGAATTCGAGTTTTCTTTCGGACCTATTCTGGGTCCACAACAGTGTTCATGATTATTTGGTCAGTGTTGTGAAGCCGTAAGTCCTTAATGCTACTACTCATTGGTTAGTAGTTTTCCTCCTCCTCCTCCTAATCGGGATAACTACATGGCCTGCGTATTTCGGTTATATTAATCGACATATAACCACATCTCCCTATGTGACGTCACCCCTGGTCGCAGCGCCAACTGTGACGTCCTATCCTGGTCTACCACGGCACCAGTTGTGACGTCCTCGCCGCGGCGCCAGCTGTTCGCTCCTCGCTGCTCCGTTCGGGTGTCGCCGCTCCAAACGTGACGTCCGCCTGTCGTGTTGTCTCATCCTGTGACGACCAACTGGCTTGGTATCGGTCGCGGCACCCAAATGTGACGTTCTAACATTTTGGTGATTCGGATGGGAATCTGGTTAGATTCGATATCAGCCTCGCCGTTCCCAATTCGCTTCCAACGCCTGGTTACCAAGGTAACTGCGTTGATCTCCAGTCCGCCCACCCACGTTCTGAATCGATCTTAGACAGACGAAATCAATCAGTCGTTGGGGCCGCAATACAAGCTGGGTCCAAGCGGGGGTGACACCACACAAATATACATAAAAGAAAATAAAATTAAAACTCAAAAGTTCAAGGTATCAAAGAAAAAGGTAACAAACTTTATGTCTAGTTGTTCGATACATAGGACTGCATCTATCTCCCGACCCGTTCTATCGCTTCCGACTGAGAAATTTTCCGCATCCCCACGTTGATCCTGGAAAACTGCCGATCCACTTGCTGGGACAGAAATTTAAATTTAGATAAGACAATGCAATGGCATTGTTTGTTTAAGAAAACGTCAGATTGAATTCCCAAGAGTTCAAGAATAGATTATAAAATCTTGCTTTGTTTAACTTTTACATGAAGACAAAAAAAAAAAAAAATTCAGAAAGAATTGGAAACTTCAATTTTGAACAAAAAAAAATATATAAAACTAAAACAAAAACATTAATTTTCCAATTATAAGTGTAAACGAAAATTTTTAATTCTCTTGGGATTAACATAGAATCAATATCGTATTATCTGAAACAGATTATATTTTTCTTTCGGTTTTGCGCATGCGCGTGTTGCTTGGGAATTGCACCCTCATTCGTCCGGTTGGAAATAAATATGTTGAATGAATGAAATCCATTAATTTGTTTTTATTTCTTTCTTGGCCAATATTCCTAATGTCTTTCTTACTACTATTTGCTCGTTACAAGAATGGCGTGACACGAAGCGGCAAAAAATCGTGTAAAACAAGATGAGGAAAAGGATGTAAAATCGAAAGGATAAAAATGGTGTGAAACGAAGTGGGCGTAAATATATTAAAAGCGAAGAGGATAAAAAAAATGGTGTATAAAGGGGGTCAATCCTATAGCTAAATTTCATTTTGCAACATATTTCGATCTTTTTCGCTTTCCGCCATTTTTGGCCCCTCTCTGTTTTTTGTGTTTTTTTTTTTTCTTATTTTGGACCTATTTATTTTCCCGTCAATTTTGAAATTCTTTATTTTACCATCATTTCTTCGTTCTTGACCATTTTAGTTCCTTCTCGACATCCAGCATCTTTGCTTATCTCTTTTTGCCGCTGTTCTTCCTTTCGTTTCGTTTTCCACTATTTTTTCACTCCTTCTTTTTCCGCCATTTTTTTTACACACTTCATTTTCCATCATTTTTTTTTATTTTCCTCGTTTCAATTTTTTTTGCTCCTCATCGTTTTCCAACTTGTTTGATCGTCTTTCTTTTACACTACCTTTTCTCCTGTTTTTTTTATAACTATCTTTGATCCAAATACGTTTTCCACTATTTGTACCCACTTCGTTTCCCACCTTTTTTCATTCTCTTCGTTTACCACCATATCTATTAATATACGTTTTCGACATATTTTCTACTCTTTATTTCGTTATAATTCATTGTTTTATAATTTTCTTTTTGAGAATTTTTTGATCTTCTTCGTTTTCCCCCATGTAATACCCACTTCTTTTTGCACCATTTTTTATCCTCCTCGTTTTTAATATATTTACCCCCACTTCGTTTCACACCATATTTTTTATCCTTTTTGCTCCTCTTGTTTTCTACGAATTTTTACCGCTTCGTCTTTCGCCATTTTTGATATTCTTTGTTTTTTTAACATTCTCCGTTTTTCCTGTATGTTTGCTCCTCTTTGTTTTCGCTATTTTTTATCCTCTTCATTTTTGACAAATTTGCTCATCTTCGTTTTCCGCAATTTCTATCGTTTTGTTTTTGCACCCTTTTTGACCCTCTTCGTTTTCCACCATTTTTTATTTTCATCGCTTCCCAACTGTTTTCATCCTCTTCGGTTTCCGCCATTTTTATCTTTTTGTTTAGGCACTCTTTTTATTAGGATGGTGCAAAAATAATTTCGTTTTCTAACATATGTTACTATGTGAGAAAACAAAATTATTTTTGCACCAACCTAATAACTCTTTTCGTTTCCCACCATTTTAGTCTCTTCGTTTTCTACGATGTTTGCTTCACAATTTCGACGAAGCTTTTCCTCTTCATTTTCCACCATTCATTTTGTGCGGTTCTTCCTTTTCAGACATTTTCGTTGTTCTTCATCTTGCATTATTTTTGCTCCTCATCATTAATTGTTTTTCTTCTTTTCACCCCATATTTATTTCTCCTTACCCACACCATTTTTTTATTCACTCTGTTTTCTGTCATTTTTACCGTCTTTCCTTTATTTCAAGCAATGTTTCTTCTTTTTTTCTACAGTTTTCGCTCTTAGTTTCCCATAATTTTTTTTCTGCCTCTTTGTTGGCCGGTATTTCTCGCCTCCCTTACATAACCTTATTTTCCCTTCTTTTTCTTTCTCCGCCATTATTGCTTTTCTTCGGTTTCCCCTAATTTTTTCGATCCACTTTGTTTTTCCACCATTTTTCCTTTTTCTTTCCGTTCCGCCAATTTCATCTTTCGTTTGTTTTTTCGACACTTTTTTTCTTTCGTATTGTCCGCTCCGATCTTAATCCTATATTCATCCTGAGAAAAAAAATCACATGATTCTTTTGGGTAATTAGCCATGCAACGAACCAAACAAGCAGAAATCGATTAATTGATTAATAGACTCATGGATCAATAGATGAATTGAATATATTTTTTAAGCATCTTGTTCTCAAAGAGAGGAAAAATATAGAACAAAACAGGTTTACATAATATCATTTTGTGAAGGCTTTAACCCGGATATGTGTCTTGATTTTTTTTAATCAAAGGAAAAATAAACAGTATAATTTGAACGTATATGGTACATTAGTTTAACAAGTAATATCCTTTTCTTCTTTTTCTATATACCCTGTCCATTCAGGACGTTGGCAATCATGCCTCATCACAATTTCCTGTCCTTAGTAGCTCCTAATAATTTTTTTTTGTTTCTCCTAAAACCTGTTTTGCCATCCATTTACTCAAGCTCGCTAAGTAGGTTATGCGTTGTTTTCCTCTGTCCCTATCGTCTTCAATCTGTCCTGTGGGTATCAGATTTTCTAAGCCCTCTTTCCTCATTATGTAGGTTATGCGTTCTTTTCCTCTGTCCCTCTTGTCTTCAATCTTTCCTGTGAGTATCAGATTTTCCAAGCCCACTTTCCTCATTATGGGCACTACAAATGTCAACTATCTTTTTTCTAATATTGGTGTCATTTCATTCCATTTTCTCTAAAACTTCTCCGTTGCTTATATTTACGGCCCACGGTATTCACAGCATCCTTCTGTTGAATCTCATTCCTATTGATTTAAGTCTTGTTCTCATCTTTAAGAGAATTTACTGCCATATAGGAGGACCGATATTACCTAACATTTCAGTAACGTTAGTTAATGACCCAAAAGAACTCAGCAGTCTTTGCTGTGTTTCTAACGAAATTTTCCCTTTCTTAATATTCTGCTTAGCTTTTGAAAGGCATCATTCGCTATCCCAATACACTTTCGGATTTCAGTGTCGTATTTTCCACCATTAGTTAAAACAATTCCCAGATATTTAAACTCTTGGACGTGTTTGATTGGTTGGTTTCGAGATATCTCCTATATGTAAATTGCATGTTGGACTGTTCCTTTTGCTAAAATGATGCATTTTGTCTTGATATTTAGTCTTTTCTTCTTGCTTTCCTTCACTACCTTCTATAGGGGTTATTGTAATTTCCTCTCTGAGTCTGTATTCAACACAGTGTCACTTGCATATCTTATGTTGTCGACATTGTGTCTGCCAATGACAAATCCTGGCAGGACATCTAAATCTGTCAGAATCGCCTCATTATATAAGTTTAATAAGCCCAGTGAGAAGGCACATTCTTGACTTATGCCCAGTTCTATGCTTGTATACTTACTGAATTCATTTTCTGTCAGCATCCAGACTGTTTTCTACGAGTTTAGGTTCTGGATTATTCTAATATTCTTCCCAAATATGTCAAGGTTACATGGCACTATCACATTTTTCACCTCTAGAATTTTAAAAGAAAGAACATGGAGCATTCTGCTAGATTGGCAGATAGGTCTCATTGTTTGACTCTTGAAATAGCTAGATGTAACCGTACATTATGGCCTAACAGTTTCTTATCTGGCCCATCTCGCCTGTGGAACTGTCTTCAGATTTTCAATCTTCAAGAATTTAAATGAAATATCAATCGCCATGTTCTCTTTCTTGACCTCTGCTCTTTATTGTCCTTACTACCCACTATAGAAATGGTCACGTATGAAAATTGCAGCTTTCTATTCTTCTCTATTTCTCTCTCTCTCTCTCTCTCTCTCTCTCTGTATTTTGCTTTTGAGATTAGAGCTTTTTTAAATAATTTCAGTACAAGCTTATTGGACACACGTTTTTCATAATATGAAGTTGAGAGATTATATTGAATCAACAGCTAGATCTACGGCTAGGAAAGTGAGTTCACTGTGTCGTACCAGACAATTCTTTTCATCCGATTCCCTATTGTACATTTATAAAGTCACCATTCTACCGTGCATACTGCTGCCATTTCTTGTCTGGCGTTGTTTCTACATCTCGCGAGATTCTTGACAAAATTCAAAAGAAAGGTCTGTAATGTAATCAATCCTGACATGGCATCTCGATTTCCGTCATTTTCCAACCGAACTGACGTGGCTTACCACTGTCTTCTCTACAAATATTTTCATGGCAATTATTCTGACGCGCTGTTCAACTTAATGCTTCGTCTGCTGAATTTAAGCGTGCTAGTCGATTGACAGCTAAGTCTCGCCATTTATCATTGGTGAACTACCTAGATAGAATCTATCTATCTATCTATCTATCTATCTATCTATCTATCTATCTATCTATCTATCTATCTATCTATCTATCTATCTATCTATCTATCTCTCATATTTACTGAAATTAGTCGATTCTTATCTATTTCTGTTTTATTTACTTAATATTAATCTATCAGTCTATTGATATTTACATATCTACATATCTTATGTAAATATAAGTACATCTCCAAATAATTACCTACCTATTTATCTAATTAGCCAGCCAGTTAGGTAGCTCGCTCTCTCTTTTTATCAATCTTTCCTCTCTCTCTCTTTCTCTCTCTCTCTCTCTCTCTCTCTCTCTCTATATATATATATATATATATATATATATATATATATGTCTGTCTGTATATATATATATGGGGGTGGGGATGTGTGTGTAGCTATGTCATTTCATAAATCTGTTCGGTCAAAAAATCCGACACAGAAAACCCATTGTTCAAATCCTCGATATGATTAATTATATTTTAATTTATTCGTGATGAAATATTTCTCACCTACTCAACGGTCGTATCCCGGAAGACCACTGGAGAGATTTATTGATGCATCTGAATTTATTTAATATTTATGTGTAGACAACGAAAAATAAAAGGCCGACACTGTATTTAGATATCGATTAGTAAAAGAAGAGCAACGAATATTTGTTTCTATTTCTAAATTCCCTGTAAAAATAATATACAATATTTAATGGTTTCAGCAGATCCAAGCCCCTCTGTATCCCTAACATCTATGTTGTCGAAATAACATTTTGCAAAGCCCCCAATAGTGAATCGACCCAAAATTCTATCAGCACAATCGTATATACAACTCTATAGGTTTTGAATTCAGAGATGTACTTCCCTTAAATTATTTAGCAAACAAGGATATTGAACCAAGTCGGCCCGGGGTTCTAAAATATAGCTGTGGGTAGAGGAGAAGCGATAGAGACGAAGCGATAGATATCTTCTTTCATGAATTTAAATCAGTTTATTCTGGTATATATATAAATATATATATATATATATATATATATATATATATATATATATATATATATATATATATATATATATAGAGAGAGAGAGAGAGAACAGGATAGAGAACAGAATAAACTGATTTATGTATAGATATAAATAAATGGATAATATATATATATATATATATATATGTAGTGCACCAGATCTCTGTATTCGGCCCTTCAAAAAGTGTGGATGGTCCTGCACGAAACCTTCACCACTATAATCAATTCTCATGTGCTGTTGTCGGGCTGTCGGTTTCCTGGGAACTGATCTGCTTGACCATCGTACGTCGGATTCGAGGGAACAGTCGAGCGAGCGATATATATATATAGTGGGGGGAAATAAATATTCGTACACAGGAAAAATTGTATTTTTATAAATGTAAAAGCCTTAACTAAAACAAATTTTGATACATTTTATATGTAAAGATACATTTTATTAAAAAATAGTAATAAACTTAATTCTTATTCTAACAGAAATTAATGCATTTTTTTCATTTTAATTAATGAAAAAAGTATTCGTACAAAACAAAAAAAGCATATTAACTTAATTTAATACTTTGTGGAATATCCTTTATTGAGTTCAACAGCTACCAGTCTATTCCTGTACGTCTCAACTAATAATCTGCACACATTTAGTGGTATTTTTTCCCATTCTTCTTGGCATATTGTCTTCAAATTCTTCATATTTGTTGGTGCTCTTTTCCCAAGTTGAATTTTCAAATATCGCCATAAATTCTCGATTGGGTTCAAGTCTGAGGACTGACTTGGCCATTGCAAGACATCAACGTTACTTTCAGCTAACCATTTCCTTGTAGATCTAGCGGTATGCTTAGGATCATTATCCAGTTGGAAAACCCAATCAGGAGGTAGCTGAAGTCTCTCAAGAGAACGCATTAGTCTTGCAAGATTATCTAGTATTTTTCGGCATTCATATTGCCATCTATTATTGATATTCTGCCAACACCTTTTGCAGAAAAACAGCCCCAGATCATAATACTGCCACCACCAAACTTTACAGTTGGCAACGTGTTCTTTGGTAAGTAGGCTTCACCGTTCTTCCTCCACGCATGATTTCGATGATTATGACCAAACAACTCTATTTTAGTCTTGTCTGTCCATAGTACTTTTTCCCAAAACGAATATTCTTTATCCTTATGCTCTCTGTGTCGTTTCAAAAGGAGTGGAGTCTTCCTTGGGATGCGTGATTTCAGACTGTTTTTGTGTAGTTCATTACTTATTTTATGCTTGATTACTTTAATCCCTAATGCACGCAGATGTTCCTGGAGCTCTTCTCGGGTAACCTGTGGATTTTGTTGGGTCTGGAGTCCTAATATCCTTGCTGATCTTAGAGAAATTTTCCTCGGAGCACCTGTTCGTCTTTAATTTTCGACGCTGTTACGAGTTTTAAACCTTGCAATGAACGAAGCAATTGTAGTAAAAAGAATATTCAGGTTGTTAGAAATCATTCTGTAACTGTTCCCATCTTTCCAAAGAAACAAAATGTGTTGTTTTTGTAAAATAGTCAATTCTTTACCTTTAGGCATTATTAGAACCTTCTCGTAAGACTAGAAACTGCTCTGATAATGGCTAATAGCGTTAACTATAATTACTGATAACATTACTGGAACATTCTAGAATATACTTTTTTTTATAATTAATTGATTATTTTATTCTAATAATTAATTTGTACGAATATTTTTCACCAGTTAGAATTTTAAAAAATGCCTTAATTTCTGTTAGAATAAGAATAGCTTTATTATTATTTTTTAATAATATGTGTCTTTATACATAAAATGTGCCGAGATTTTTTTTATTTAAGGCTTTTACATTTATAAAAATACAATTTTTCAAGTGTACGAATATTTATTTCCCCCACTGTATATATATATATATATATATATATATATATATATATATATATATATATATATATAACAGTAAGATATATAATCCGGTGTTCTTATAGATATTTTTATTTTACAAAATAGTGCTCAATGTAAATTTACAGAGCATTAATATTATAAATTAATTGATTTAAAATATGTTTTTTTCGCTACACAGTTCTAACCATGTTTCAAAATGGAAGCTAAATGCCCTGAATTTAATTTTGTAATTAAATTAAAGACATTAGTTCCATTTCATCCTCAACCGAATTTTGGAGTAACTTTTAAAATTACTGGGTTTTAAAGACACGGCTAAAATCATAATTCATGTTTCCAAGGTTACAGATGAATCCAATTTATCAGACAAGGGTTGTCTCGGTGTCTATATTTTAATGTAACTAATACATTAAAATATAGACACATCTGTAACCTTGGAAACATGAATTATTCCTTCCCTACATAAGACTTCACATGTTTCAGAAACGAGAGCCGAAACCGTCACTGTAATTATTAAAATTAAATATAAGTATCAAGCCCTGTTTCATCATCAAGCTAAAATTTAGGAATTCCTAAATTTTCGCTTGAGGCTGAAACAGGGCTTGAAACCTTAATTTAATTTTAATAATTATATTTAGGGTTTCGGCTCTCGTTTTTGAAACATGAGAACTCTCATGTAGCGAAAGGATCATATTTTTTTTAAATAATTATATATATATATATATATATATATATGTGTGTGTGTGTGTGTGTGTGTTCGTAACTATCATCATCATCATCAAATGTGGTCACAGAATTGCTACTAAGGACCTGACCATTTCCTTCAACATACATGGGTGGAATGTCTGGTCTGAGAAGTGTTCATCTCAGCGTCGCGAGTCCCGGGGACGACAGTTTAGTCTATTATAAGATAATTTCACCCCAATCAATGTAATAAAGCCACTAAGATGCAAGGCGTTTCTGAGAATGAGAGGATATAAGAAGAAAAAAAAACTGTATTAAGAACAGGAATGAAGAAAACAGAAGATAACGATTGACATTACATTGAATGTTTTGACGATCAAAATTCACTGAAGCCGGAAGAGAGTTCAACAAACAAGAAGTGTGATGAAAGAAACTTAACATAGAACGTACGGTTGCATCTAGCCATCTGTGAAACTATGAGACATTGCTGCTAATATAGTGCTCAAAACTTCATAATGTCTAGGTACCATCATCAGAACAATTGCCATGAAAGTATTTATAGAAGAGTCACAAGAAAACTACTTTACAGCGGTGTGCAAGTGACTGAATCTGAGATGCCAAGTTAGGACCAATAACATTGCAGATTATACTTTATATTTTAACTAGAGTCTCTAAATAAATGGCAGAAATACCAGACATAGACAGAAAGAAGTAGGTATCAAATGAGGTAAATAGATACGAATAGACTTGAATTGATAGTCTGAGAGCGATACACAAAAAAAATCTCTTTTTATTATCCTTTATTTTTCTTTTCTTTGATTCATCTTCACCTCTCTTCACCTAAGTTCAATACACACATTTTTTTTTTTCTTTTTCAAGCCCATATTTATACATCGACGCATCTTTTTTTATTCAAATCCCTTGACAACATCTCACTGTTTCTCTCTCGTTTGCTCTCGCTGTCTCTCATCCAGAAACTCTTTCAACAGACCAATATTTTAGGAGAATCTCTACTAAAGATACATTAAACGCGCGACAATATATAATGGCGACTTTTGATGTCCGCTGTTTCAGAACTTCCATCTCACTCCATTAATTCTCCCCAAAGTTGTACATAAAAAAAAAAAACTTGTCTTATTTCCTTAATGGCTTTTGCTTGCCGTCACATTAAAAAAAATATATGTATATATATTTTTTTTAATCTTTGACCTTTCATAACAACGGAAATTTGACATACATTTGAATATATAAATAAATGAAAAGGTTTCATTTTATATATATATATATATATATATATATATATATATATATGATATATATATATACGGAATATACGGGGATTCCAATAACCAACAAATACTAGTCTTAAAAGATTGCTCAATACAAAGTAGAGCAGATATAATTCTTTATTTAAAAAAAATTATAACATAAATATGTTATAAAATCACTACAAAAATAGCAATTTTGTTTCAGTATATCTAGCTTTTGTAACAACGTTTTCCCCTTGTGAAGGATTGTTAATTAATTCGAAACTTTTAAAACCATTTATTCTACATTCAACATCATCACTTGATAAGACATTGAGAGTGTTGAAACAAAATGGCTAGTAGTGATTTTATAACATATTTATGTTATATTTTTTTTAATAAATAAAGTATTATATATATATATATATATATATATATGATAAATGCGAATGTTAGTGTGTCACTGTGTTACAGTTTTTGAACTTTACTTTTCCAATACTGCGATTGTTTTTCGATTCCGCCATCTTGACTTCTACCTATAAAAACAATTAAAGGGACACAACTCTCTAATTTTCAATAGCTCATATTCGAATGAAAAAAATACTGTTTTCAAATTATAGTGTTTCAAAATTAAATTATCCGCGTTTTAAACTTTACTCCTAGAAGCCATAGACCAACATATCATACCATTTTGGAATCCGACCGACCCCATGACCAAATTAAAACATCCCGACTCACAATTTTTAAATTTTGGATTCCCAAGTTTTCATTTCTGCGATTGTCTTCGGCCATTTTTTAAGTGTGTGTGTGTGTGTGTTTTTTTTTTTTTTTTTTTTTTGTTTTTTACAACGCATAACAGTTTTTATAACTTGGAAATAAACTCGGATATAATTGAAATTCATCCATGAAATAAAAAGAATACTTTGTACGGAATGTTAGGGCCTACTTACGCTACGAAATATTAATAGATGATTTAATAAATGTATTGTAAATTTTTGCCTTATTAAATATAGGTTTTTTTCTTCATGGGATATTTTTATTGAAGAATTTTATTAAATCTGATTCTTTGACTAAAGGATTAAACATATGAATTATTAGCAGCAAACGTTTCATTAATCTGTGTTAGAGATACCTAATGAAATATTTTCTAATGTATCTTAAACGTTTGCGTGGCGCTGTAATTATATATATATATATATATATATATATGTGTGTGTGTGTGTGTGTGTGTGTGTGTGTATATTTATGTATAATTATTTATTGAAAAATTATAACATAAATATGTTATAAAATTACTACCTAAAAATATATATATATATATATATATATATATATATATATATATATATATAGCTATACACACACACACACACACACATATATATATATATATATATATATATATATATATATATATATATAGTTCTCGACATCTTGTGGAGGATCGTTTCGGAAAATCATCGACTCACCCAAGACGACAATCGTTCGGATATAGCTCTCTGTAGTATTTTTCTATTCTCTAAGTGAAATTCATCGTCAACAGAAACAGGATATTCCAGATCGTGGTCGAGATTATGGAGAATGAGATGAGGTAAGTGATTGTGATCACAAAAGAACATTGTGCAACCTGTTTTTAAAATTTTACAAGACAACAGAATTTGTGTCTGAGATCCCAAGGTGATAAATTTAAAGAGGACTTAGGCGCCAATCACCTAGGTAGGACATTTTCTGTTAGTGTTCAATAGCTTAATCCTTCCTGGCAGACGTCTTATAAATTTTCGTCTGTGTGTAGTGAAAGATAAAAGACAAATTTCTTCATTTATTTTTTTTTCCCGTTGGTGTGAAAATGAATGCTTGGTCTAACGATGAAGATATTTACACGGTACTTTTTTTTTTTTTTTTTTTACTATTGTTAATTACAAAATGTGTGCCCTTAGTTTATTTTATAGGAAAAAAACAAATCCTTTAAAAACGTTGATAAAGATCATTGTTATTTTTTCCTTCAGTGTAACCCGGATATAAGAGAAACCCGGATATAAGAGAGATTTTCTCTGGTCCCAAATTAGAGCCTGTGTTAATGTATATAAATTAGACCAAACCCGGATATAAGAAAAACCCGGATATAAGAGACTTATTCTCCGGTCGTGGCAACTCTTTTATATCCGGGTTACACTGTATAACGATTCTCTCTTATGGTCACCTCGGCCTGGTGTAATGGTTAGCAAGCTTGTCGCTAGATCAGTTACGACTGAGTAGTGAGTTCGATCCTCACTGGGTGCCTCCTAATTTCGGCATTGTGCCACATCTAAGCTACGCTTGGAAAATCCCTTTGGGCACCTCGGCGTGGTGCAATGGTTAGCAAACTTGTCGCTAGATCAGTTACGACTGAGTAGTGAGTTCGATCCTCACTGGGTGCCCCTTAATTTCGGCCTTGTGCCACATCTAAGCTATGCTTGGAAAATCACTTTGGGCACCTCGGCGTTGTGCAATGGTTAGCAAGCTTGTCTCGCTAGATCAGTTACTACTGAAAAGTGAGTTCGATCCTCACTGGGTGCCCTTTACTTTCGGCCTTGTGCCACATCTAAGCTACGGGCACTTTGGGCACCTAGGCGTGGTGCAATGGTTAGCAAGCTTGTCTCGCTAGATTAGTTACAACTGAAAAGTGAGACCGATCCTCACTGGGTGCTCCATACTTTCGGCCTTGTGCCGCATCTAAGCTACGCTTAGAAAATAACTGTAACGATTCTCTCAAGGTTACGAGTGACGACCAAAGACAATCGAAACGCGTCCTCCTGGATGTTTCGACTACTGCTTCTCATCAGTCTAAACAGAAAATAAACAAACATATAGACGGAGTATTACGAAAAAGAAAAAAAAATCACCAATTAAGAGAACTGTTATTGATTACAAGAGTCAGTCAAGACGGTATGCGTGATCTGCTTTAATTACAGCGAATATAAGAGTATAAAAAATTATCAAAATGACTAGTTAATTTTATCGCCTTCAAAACGAAACTCTTTTCGTCAGTTCAGAGAAGGTTTTTTTCTTTTTTGTCTACTATTAGCACGACTGATGTTAACCTCCCGGTATGTGACTCATTGCGACGGCACAGGCTAACGCTTTGCACTAACATGAAGTGGAAAGATTAAACTGAATGAAGAGACATATTTTCTTTCGAAAGAATCTCTCTTAGACATTTAAATGACTACCATTCGTCTATGCATTGTATATTGCTCTCATATCTGGCGTTTCTCCTATCCATTTAGAGAGTCTTGATAAAATAAAAAGAAGAATCTACAGAGTTATCGGTCCTGATCTAGACTCCTAGCTTTTCTACCACCGTAATATATCTTCCCTCTGCTTTTTCTATAAATACTTCCAGGATAATTGATCTGATGACTTTTCCTTTTTAGTAGAATTTATTAAATTAAATGAACTACTAGATTGGTGGCCGGATCTCGCAAACTTACAGTTGAAATTGGTAGATGAAACCGTAAGTTCTATGTTAACAGTTTCTTCTCCCGCATTTCGTACTTGTGGAATTCTCTTCCGGACTGAAGCTATCTCATTCGTTATTTTCCTTTTTAATTCCTGTTTTATTGTTCTCTCTCCATCAGTAACCAACTGCATCTTAGTGGCTCTATTGCCTTTCTTGGGTGGAATTATTGAAAGAAATAAATAAATGCAAAAACAGATCAAGACTCGAAATCAGTAGAAACAAACCAAAAAGAACATGATGAAAAAAAAGAAAAGAAAGCTATTTTACTTTCCAACGCTATCTCCTTTACCAAAGATGGTATGTGCTAAGAAGAGATCTAGGGAAATTCGTCGAAATTAATTGCTCGAACTATCAATTGCTCGAAAGGCAGATTCCTCGAAGTAATTTCGAAGCTCTAAGCACCACGTAAACTGCGCCGTCTCCCGACACGTCAACGGAACTGGATTTAAAAGGAGCCACAACATTCACTTAGTTATATATATATATATTTTTTTTTTTTAATAATAAAAAAGTACCCTTTATTTTAAACTATGACAAAAGAAAGCAATGTAGAAAAAAATAAGACCTGCTATATAAATGTATTCTTTCTTCAATTTTAACTGTTCAGTTAACAAGAAAGTTGTATTATTTTGTCTCATAGTAAATATTAGAAACAATGTAGTTTTTTTTTAACCACAGGTTTCGAGCAATCTGCCTTCCGAGCAATTGATAATTCGAGAAATTATTTTTCGAGCAATTATCGGATAGCGTTAAGAAGCAAGGCTTGTGATCCCTTAGTTACAATATATTTAACAGCAAGAGTCCACCACTGATAAAAAATAAACATAATAGGTTTTCAAATCTAGTCTATAAGATGTTCTCCGTCTTTTACAATAATTTTATATGTCTGCATGCCGTCACCCGCTTAACCAACTGCATCTTAGTGGCTTCAATGCCTTTCTTGGGTGGAATTATTGAAAGAAATAAAGAAATGCAAAAACAGATCAAGACTCGAAATCAGTAGAAACAAACCAAGAACATGATGAAAAAAAAGAAGCCATTTTACTTTCCAACGCTATCTCTTTTACCAAAGATGGTATGTGGGGATGTCAAGAGATCTATAATATATTCTCCCCCACCCTTCACAATAATTGTACATGTCTGTAAGATGGAATCCACTCGCATCGAGATGGTCCTCCTCTCTCCCTTTCCTTTCTCTCCTCTGGTGACAGCGGCGGATATGGCAGTGAATCAAAGAGAGTTTGACAAGGCAATTCACGTGAATTTGATTTTGGTGGACAAAGAAACCCATGTACTTTGTCAGAAGCGCCTCACTTGAGGCTCAAAAGGGGACTGAGACAGGTAACATCTAGAAAACCTGGTTGCATCGGGCCATTGGATTCTTGGTCTGTCTGTCAAGGTCTGCCTATGTTACGCCAGTCCGACTGTGGCTACTCTCTTCCGCATGTTTTGGCCGTTGAGATTGTGTAGGTCAGTAGTGAACAAAACAGGATCTAGATTTAAAATTCAAATGCTAAGCACTGACTCATTGATTTTGTTAGAAATTAAAAAAGACTCGAATTTACAAACTTTGCTTAACACACACGCAAAAGCGAATCCAAAACAAAACTCGTGAACTTTCACACCTTGATGCGAAATGTTTTTCGGCCAATAGCAAGCGCCTGCAATTGGGATTGGGTAGCCACCCTTATAGGAAGCCACCCATACGAGGGGCTATAGGAAGGGCTATTCTTTCAGTAATGTCTGAATTAATAAATTATAGACATTATATCTGCTAATAATTTTAACAAATCCGTTCATACTCACGAATAACCTTCCGTGTAATAAATTTCTCTTATTTTAATTTCGAAGCCAGCAAGTAATTATATATATATATATATATATATATATATATATATATCGCACCTGGTCTAGGAGAAGGACAACTCTGAATTCAAAACCTGCGGAGGGTCGTTTGGGAACCTTGTGGCATTCGGTGCACCAGGTCTCTGTATTCGTCCCTTCAAAAAGTGTGGATGGCCCTGCACAAGGCCTTCACTACTATAATCAAATCTCATGTGCCGGTGTCGGGCTGTCGGTTTCCTGGAACCTGATCTGCTTGACCCTCATATGTCGAACCTCGACGGGAGAGTCTATTATATATATATATAGAGAGAGATAGATAGATAGATAGATAGATAGATATGAGGAACAGAGGAATCTCCAAATAAGAAATAATTCTTTCAGAACTAATATATATATATATATATATATATATATATATATATATCCGTATGTGAACATCTTTATAGGTGTGTGTGTCTTTCTATTCTGTTATAGTCATGACAATCCACACAGGAATTATCTTTAATTAGTGTGTCCAATATCAAACAAATGACGCTGTTTGCGGAGACAGATAACCAAAAATACTCCAGGAAAACAAGTTGGCTGCACATTCTCTGACATCCAATCACCTTGATTATATATTGACAAAGATCGTCAAAGCGCGTAATTCCTATCAAATAAGTTGTCGATAATTTCGTACGTCTCGCCAGTTATATTGGAATCGACGTATTATCTTGTGATGTCGACTTTGATTTTATTATTGACAGTAATTGTGAGCAACGACGTGTCACGAGCCTTTGTCGACGACAGTGTATTTCGATATGACACTTTGTTTATTAGAAGGACTGCTTCATTTGCCAAATTCACTTTTAATGGCTTCACTCAATCACTATTTCATTTCGACTAGTTTTTCATTTTGTCTCATTTCAGTTAAAAGGAAAGCTTCCCCCCCGGTGGATGCTATGCGAGGGTATCTTCTATCGGCGGGGAAATGAGAATGGCTGATTTCAAATTCTGACCTAATCTCTTGAGCTCCATTTGTATTCCTAGAGCAAGAAATATATGATTGGTCCTGGCCTGAAATATTGACTTCAGTCTCTTTACAATCACCGTAAAGTAAGTTCCCTTTTCTTTTTGTATAACAAAAAAAAAGGAAAACAACGCGCATGCGCGAAATTAAAAGTATAAAATGGCGTCAATTTACCCATTCCACACTTATGTATATTTTAAGGTCTGCCATGATTATGGGTAATAGTGCTCAATGAACGCATGTAGATATGGCGCATATAAAACGCATGTAGATATGGCGCATATAAAACGCATGTAGATATGGCGCATATAAAACGCATGTAGATATGGCGTTCAACAAGAAAACAGATTGTCGCCGCTCTGTTTTAACCTCTATATCCACTTGTATATCTATCTATCTATCTATCTATCTATCTATCTATCTAGATAGATAGATAGATAGATAGATAGAAAGAGAAAGAGAAAGAGAGAGATGAAAATGCGAGTACGTAATCTATGGGTTAACAAGAAATGATAGGAAGTGTAAAAACTAAAGCAAATATCGGAGACTGTGTCATTTGCTCTGCTTTTTAAATCTTGGATATTCACGCTATTTCTCGTGACGTATCCCTGGTTACCTGACGTGTACTGAACGTGCCTAGTTTTCAGATTGGTACATTTTCGCTAACAGCTCGCCCAAGTTTTCATCTCATCTTCCTCACCATTAATTTCCTCCTTCTCCTCCTCCTCCCCCTCTTCTTCTTCTTCTTCTAATTCTTCTTCTTATTCTTTTTTTACTTCTTCGTCTACTTCTTCTTCTTCTTCTTCTTCTTCTTCTTCTTCTTCTTCCTCCTCCACCTTCTTCTTTTTCTATTTCATCTCCTCATAATTAGTATTATTTCCTTCATTTTCTATTCTCGCTTTTTCTTCCTCTTCCGCACAAGCTGTATCGAGTGGCTTTCTCGAGAAATCCAATAAAAATCAGTCTACTTAACACTCCAGAACTCTCCTCAGTATTTATGAAAATTTTATTACGTTTATTGTCTAGATGTTTCATCCATATGGTTTTAAGATTCTACAACTGCTTAGTAAATCTCTTCGTAACTTTCAACAATTCAGATAAGGATATATTCAAGTACTACTGCCATGGCCACGACATCTTTTTTATAACTAGAACCCGTATAGCAACCCAGGTTAACAACTCCTAAAATGAATCTCCCCCAAAAGGCTACTGGGGTTACAAAATCGGAAACAACGAGATTTAGCATATATCAAAAACACATCATTTGAACACTTCCGACACCATCAACAAAGATGGATATCACATGGAACTGGAAGAGAAATAAAGATATAATACTACTGTCAACTTCTCCCACGACCATAAACAAAATGTTAGGAAAGAAACTTCCATCAAGAGTAGAAAAGGCAATAATAATTATTAATGGTGGGAAGAGTCTTTTAAAAGATATATTTTATAAATTCCAACCAAAGTAAAGCTAATCGGTCGGTCAATAAATGGCGAATATAAAAAAAAGGCTGATTTCGGTATTTCTTTCGGTCAGAAAATTATCCACTCAGATCTTCCATACCTGGAATCTCGATACCAGGGTCATTACGATAATTTTTAGTGCTCCGATTACTATCGGCACGAACTTAACGTGTGTCTTCAAACGATGTAATAGTATCACTGTTATTGTTGGACATCTGCTTTTTCATTTTGCAATTTCAATTCTTCCTAGCATTATTATCATCGACTTCTTTGATAATTTAATTTTTGCCTTGGCATTTTTTTTCTTTTCTCATCCGTTTTTATTTTTCATTGTAGTCTTCTTCATAAATACGCTTCCTTTTTTGTAAATGTATCATTCCTAAGTTATTTTCATTTTGAGTTTTACTCCTTGTCCTTCTTTCCTTGCCTGTCTGTCTCTCTCAGTCTGTTTGACTCTCTCTCCGTTTTTTCTCTCTCTCTTCCTCTCTCTCTCTCCGTTTTCTCTCTCCCCCCTCTCTCTCTACCCCCTATCTCTCTCTGCAGTTATCTTTTTCTTTTTTTTTATCGTTTCTCTTCACCTTTTTTTTTTCTTCCATCCACTTTTTTTATCTGGACTTGCATTTCTGTTCCTTTTCTTCTTTGCCTCATTCATTTCTTCTTCTTCTTTTACTTCTTTTTCTTCTTTTCCAATTCACATTCATTCGTGATTTGCTTTTCCCTTTCTTCTTTTTCTTTTCTTCTCTTTCTCTTTCTTATTTGATCGGTTATTTTCTTTTTCTTCTTTTTGCAACTGTTTCTTTTTCTTTTATTACTACTTCTATTATTTTACTTTTCCCATTACTTCTTTTTCTGCGTCTCTATTTATCTTCTTTCTTTTCATTACCTCGTTAATTCCTTCTTCTTCTTCTTCTTCTTCTTTTGACCTTTCTCTTCTACCACCAACTTCTTCTTCTTTTTCTCCTTCTTCTTCTTCTCCTCCTCAAACATTGTTGTTCTTCTTCTCTTGACCTTTCTCTTCCACCGCCCACTTCTTTATCTTTTTCTTCCACCTCCAATTTCTTCTTCTCTTGATCTTTCTCTTCTACCGCAAATTTCTTCTCCTCCTCCTCCTCCTTCTTCTTCTTCTTCTTCTTCTTCTTCTTTTGACCTTTCTCTTCTACCGACAATTTCTTCTTCTTCTTCTTCTTCTTCTTCTTCTTCTTCTTCTTCTCTTTATTTTTTCTCCCACCTCCAACTTCTTCTCCTCTTGATCTTCTACCGCCCACTTCTCCTCATCCTCCTCCTTCATCTCCTCTTGATCTTTCTCTTCTACCTCCAACTTCTCCTCAACTTCTCCTCCTCCTTCTTCTCTTGATCTTTCTCATCTACTTCCAACTTCTCCTCCTCCTTCTTCTCTTGATCTTTCTCATCTACTTCCAACTTCTCCTCCTACTTCTACTCCTCCTTCTTCTCTTGATCTTTCTCTTCTACCTCCAACTTCTTCTCCTCCTCCTCCTTCTTCTCCTCTTGATCTTTCTTTTCTACCTCCAACTTCTCCTCCTCTTTCTTCTCTTGATCTTTCTCTTCTACATCCAACTTCTCCTCCTCCTCCTCCTCCTCCTTCTCTTGATCTTTCTCTTCTACCTCCAACTTCTTCATTTTTGTTCGACTTTATTAATATTTTTTTTTAGTTTATACTTTTCTTTCCGGCTTCTATTTATTTTAAAATTTCCGATAACCCTGCCTGTCCAAACATTTGAGCCTGCCTCCACAGTTTCCCATTTATCCCCCTGTCAGAAAACCCACACCCAAATCAACGCCCGTTTTCTTACAACAAATTCTTCCTGTCCTTTCTCCCGATCTTACAGACCCCACCGCCATGCCTTATAGCCTTACGATTCTATTTGCTTTCTTCGAACGATAGCACTGTTCATCTGAATCGTTGTTCCGAAACAAAATTCCAAGCCAACCAACCCTGCTTCCAACCAGAAAGAGAAAAGTCAACTAATATCCCCAGTCCACCTCCAGGCGTGGTGATGTCTTTCTCTGTGTGCAAGCCTTGCTCTCCCTTAGGCATAGCTTTCTGCTCTTTATTTGTCCTTTTCTTTCCTTCTGTCTTCTTACAATCGGCACGCTCTGCTTTCTTCTTTGGCTACTGTTCTTACTCTCCTAAACATGCTCATAACCAAAAACAGATTTATAATATGAAACAACTAAATTTAACAGATAATATTCATGTGTCAGTCGATCTTTGATTTGGAAACGATAAACCATTACATTATAATTTTACTTGGGATATATCAGCTGACCTATGAATTTAAACTTAGCATTCAAATATTCGTGCACCTCGTGGATATGTCGACAGAGCAAGCATTATTAATTGTTGACTAGAATTTACTTCCAGCTTCATCTGGATTGCATATAGCAATACCAAACATTATTATTATTATTATTTTTGTATTCTTTGATTTCTGGCGTTTACACATTTCTTTCCGAGTCCCGCCCAGGGACCTAAGGTTAGAAATGTCATCATGACACTTTCCACTGACAAAAAAAAAAAAAAAATTACATAGTTAAAGCCCTTCGTAAAGTGTGGGCTGTACTTGTCAGAACAATTTTTTGTATCTCTTTGAGGCATGGACTTCCAGGAATCCCTTCAATTAGTCTACTGGAATCTTTTCCAATCAGTCCTAGGGCTCCAACTACAACAGGGATTGTTGATGTTCCCATATGCCACATTTTCGAGATTTCTATTTCAAGGTCCTTGTATTTTGACAACTTTTTGAATATCTTCAAAGATACATTGCAGTCAGCAGGGACTGCCGTATCAATAAGGAGGCACTTTTTGTTTGTGGTCTTTAATAACAATATCTGGCCGGTTGGCTTTGATTGTTCTGTCAGTGTGTATTGTGTAGTCCTATAGAATTGTAACAGGTCCTATATTATTATTATTATTATTTCCTTTGGTTTCGGGTGCATACCCATTTTTTTCGGTCCCGACCAGAGATCTAAGGTCAGAAATGGCATCATGACAATTTCCACTAAGCAGTTTTGAAAAAGAAAATCGCACATATTTTACATAGATAACACCCTTCGTAGGATGTCGGCTGTACTTGTGACTAGAATTTTTTTTTGTATTTCTTTACGTCATGTGCTATCATGTATTCGTTCAATGAGTCTATTGGAATCTTTTCAATCAATCCGAGGGCTCTAAGTATAACTGGAATTGTTAATGTCCTCATATGCCACATTTTTGAGATTTCGATTTCAAGATCCTTGTATTTTTATAGTTTTTTTTGAAGATCTTTTTGAAGATATATTGCAGTTTGCAGGTACTGTCATGTCAATAAGGAGGCACATTTTGTCTTTGCGTTCTCTAATCACGATGTCAGGGCGATTAGCGTTGATTGTTCTGTCTGTGTGTATTGTATTATTATTATTTCCTTTTGATTTCTGGTTTATACTCACTTCTTTCCGGGTCCCGACCAGAGACCTAAGGTCAGAAATGGTACCATGACATCTTCCACTGCATTTGAAAAAAAAATCGCACATATTTTACATAGATAAAGCCTTTCTTAGGATGTGGGCTCTACTTGTGACTACAATTTTTTTGTATTTCTTTAAGTCATGAGCTACCATGTATTCCTTCAATGAGTCTATTGGAATCTTTTCCAATAAATCCGAGTGCTATAACTATAAATGGAATTGTTAATGTCCTCATATGCCATATTTTTTACATTTCAATTTCAAGGTCCTTGTATTTTGATAGTTTTTGTCAGATCTTCAAATATATATTGCAGTCTACAGGGACTGCCATATCAATAAGGAGACACTTTTTCGTTTGCGATGTCTAATAACAATGTCTGGGTGGTTAGCTTTGACTGTTCCGGATCAGCGTGTTGTTCATACTAATTTCTTTCAGTTTCCTTCCCGTAGAAGTTGCAGATTTCCCAGTGCAGATTTCCCAGTGCAGATATTAGTCAACTCTCTCATGCTGGCTTTTATTTACAGTGGGTGCCAGTACCGTGAAACCTGATAGAAGATGATCAATTGTTTCTGGATATTTATCACATAATCTGCATTTTGGACTAATACAATATTTTAGTGTGTGTGCTTGACAATTTCTAGTTAACAAGCATTGGTCCCGTGCAGCAGGGATAAAACCTCCAGTTTCAGCTTTTAACCCTTTTAGCCAATGATGCGAATTATTATTATTATTATTATTAATATTATTTATTAGAGTGGAACACACCTATTTTATAGTTAATAGGCTCTCCCACCTATAATAAGTAGGAGTAAGTAAGAGTAACAAGTGAGTCGCGGAGTTGGTCAGTCAGTCGATGTCGGACGACCCTTAGTCGGATATTAAAGTATCAGCCACCACAACTAGATTGCTGCGTCATTACCTATTATATTAAGTCCCTAACGGTTTGTACGTCGAACCTATTTTAGGACCGACTTAGTACAAATATAAGCCTCCACTGTGAAACCACTACATAACAACTTGGCGACGATGGATTCGAACTCATACGGAGGAAGAAAAACCTTTCGTACACTCTACAACATTATTATTATTATTATTATTATTATTATTTTAAAACATTATTTTTCCCTATATTTGTTTTATAATCCCATACCGGATTATAACCAATGATCCGCGGCAACCGAATGTTGTAAATTTTTTGTTGTTTCCATTTAAAGAAATTAGAGTTATTGCACATTAAAAAAAAAAAATTAAATTGACAAATCTCTATTTTTCATTGTTTGATTCGCTTTCTCTGGCTTATCAACTTTTTGCAAGTTATGTATAGCTCAAAAATATTTTTTAGACTCTAAGAATTTTTTCTTAGATAATAGTGGTTTAATGATACAAGTCTTGATAATTAACACATAGCTGCGGAGAGAATAGGTGGATTGATACCTTTTCCAATGCTATTTACGCGTAGGTATAGAGAGCGAAGACAATGGGAATTGGACCTCGGCTCTCCGATTAACCATTCCGAGCCATTATCCATTACACCACACACACGCACACACACACACACACACACACACACACACATATATATATATATATAAGCTTACATCCCCTGGTACTCGGAAACTGTGCAATAACCAGTGATTTAACATTTTGGGACCGCAAGCCCAATATTTTTTCGGATTTCCTGGAGATATGGCGCACCCCAGATTCTGCTCTTGAGTTCATTTCTTCATCAGACACAAAGCTCCAACACTAAGAGAAACAGTTTTATTATTATTATTATTATTATTATTATTATTATTAATTTTTGACTAGTATTTTCTATAATACTAATTTTTATTAGATGGATTACTGTCCATTCTTAACCTGTCAACTCGTATTTAAATTCATTTGAATTTCTTTATTACATACAAGGAGGCTTCACCTGCTCGCCATCGCTTTGCAAATTAAGATATGTTCACTACTTGAAATCTTTGAAACAAAAATTTTAAATGAACATTTCATTCATAAATTGGCTTGTTATAGTTAAGAAAAGTTTTACAAATAGATGCCAACTTGTTGAAGGCCAAATAAAATGCAAATTTCAAACACTTTTCTGCACTATATAAGACGAAGAACATGACAAGTAACCATTGGAATTTGTTTAGTTTGACGCATTAATTTCCTCGAACATCTTGAAGAAATTTCCGTGGAACGCCTGTTCTTCTTTGGTTTTCAACAGTTTTGAGTTTTTTTTTAATACCTAGCAATAAAGTAAGTAATGGTAGTAAATGGAATATTCTGCTTGTCTGAGATTTTCCTGTAAAATAATATTAAAAATAGAGCGTTAATAATATCATATGAAAAGATTACATGAATTTTTAATATCAAATTTATCACATCTTCAAAGTTTCTTGGTAGAATTTCCTGTCTTCAGGGGTTGTGGTTTTAACAGAACTATTTTTGATATGAAAATCAAAACAATCCTCGAATAAAAGAAGAGTAATGAAGTACAGTTAATTAATGAAATAAACATTTTGAAAATCAATATGCAAATTAGTTGCACCTGAAAAGTGATAGTGCTTAGAAGTAGAAATTATATAATGCAGCTATTGAGCTTTTAGTGCGTAAATCATTATAAAGTAGAGCTGGCTCTTTTTAATCTCAGAATTCATGGGAGAATTGAGTTCCAATTTCGTATTTATTTATATAGATTCCATAGGCTTTACTTAATTAGCTATGTTTCTCTAACTCTTCAAATGTTGAATGTAAAACTAATTCTATTTTCCCATCTTTACACTATATTGATTTTATCTTATAAATCATCCCCTGTTCTGTCACCAATGAAATAAAAATATTTGCTTGAAGGGAAAATAGGCTCTACGTAAATCAAATCGTCAAATGACTGAAGAAGAATTATTGTTTAACTTTTAAAAGGTAAGCTTAAACTTTAATTCAATACTTAGATGGAGCGATCAAATTTGAGTTCTGTAGTTTATTGATACCTATTGCATCTACTCCTCCCTAGCTATTGTGATGATAGCCAAACCAAATGTCCTCCACAGGAGGTAGCTTAAATGATTACTGTTTCTTAGCTCCTGGATCAACTCATATAGCAACGGTACGTATGCCATAATAGGACAATAAAGGGGCAGCACTATACGGATTGCGTAAGGGATGACGGCTCGAAATAAGAATCCGGTAAGGCCTAATAGAATTCCGATTTCGACACATTCACTTATGCGTAAATATCCCATGAAAAGTTTATCCCGCTCTATTCTCCCCAAGCTATGGATTAAATAAAATGATTGTATCTGAAAAAATCATTGTTACCTCTTAGAAATTGTCAATGAAACATTCACTCCCAGAAAAAATATGATTCGTACAATTTAGAATAATTTAGCTTTAAATAAGCCACAACGGGTTGATAATCCGCAAAAAACCCCAAAAACGAATCACTGGACAGTATAGAAATCAAGTCTTCCATCTGAATGTTGATAATGATCATTATGATCATAATCATGATGCTAGACAAGCGCAACTCATTTTAGAAAGAAAGAAACCTACACCAAGTTAATGTCGAACAAATATTTCGATTGAAAAATTATTCCCGAATGCGTCAAATATCTTAATTCAGTTGTCTGACTGAGCAAGTTATAAAACTGAATACACTTCCAATACATTACTAAGATTTCCCATAAACTAGGCGCAAAAGAGAAAAAATGCTAGGAAATGCTGTACTGTCTCTCAGTCTGTCTGTCTGTCTGTCTGTCTGTCTCTGTATGTCTCTCTCTCTATATATATATATATATATATATATATATATATATCAGTTCATCCCATAAGTTCTGTCCGAATTTTAACTTTTTGTTAAAATGAACAAAATTTAAAGAGTATTTTATAATGTCTAATGGAGCTGAACATTATTTTTATGTTTAGATGCATTTAAACTGATCAAATTTTATTTCAGAGAACAATAAAATTAAATTTTGTTTGATTAAAACTCTGCTAACATGGAAGTACCCAAGAATCATTTGAGTCACATAATGCTTTATGAGTTCAAGAAAGGAAACTCAGCAGCCGAAGTGGCTAGAAACATTCACCCAGTTTATGGAGAGGAATGTGAATGAAAGAACTTGTAGAAGATGGTTTGCAAAATTCAGAGGTGGAGATTTCACCCTTGAAGATGAAGATCGAATCGGACGTCCAGTTGAGTTTGATGAAAAGCTTCTTGAAGCAGCCCTTGAAGAAAATCCTGCTTTATCAGTTGAGGAATTGGCAGTGGTTCTCAGTTCAAACCATACAACTGTTAATCGTCATCTTCAACAACTTAGAAAAGTTCCTAAACTTGGAAAATGGGTGCCGCATGAATTGTCTGAAAACAACCTCAAATCCCGAGTTGACATCTGCTCTTCTCCCATTCTCGCCAACATGTTTCACCTTTTTTGGATAGACTTGTGACTGGCGACGAAAAAGGATCTTTTATCGAAATGTTAAGCGTCGTAGACAGTGGCTTGGTAAAGGGGAAGGACCCCAGCCACAGCCGAGAAGGGAACTTCATGGGGAAAAGGTTCTTTCAATCTGGTGCCATCGCCAAGCAATAACCCACTTTGAATTCTTACCACCTAATGCAACAATTAATGCTCAAATATACTGTCAGAAATTAGAGCGTTTGAACCAAGCTTTGAGCAAAAAAAGACCTGTTCTAGTTAATCGAAAAGAGGTGATGTTTCATCAGGACAATGCGCGACTCCACACAACAAGAATCACGTCACAAAAGATCGAAGAACTTGGTTGGGAGAAAATTCCTCATCTACCTTATTCTCCCGATCTTGCTCCTTCAGACTACCATTTGTTTCGTAGCTTACAGAATCATTTGGAAGAAACAGCTTTTCTAACACAGGAAGAGGTTAAAACTGACATTTGTGAGTTCTTCGAATCAAAGCCAAAAGAATTTTACAGTAATGGAATTAGTTAGCTTGTTAATAGATGGAAGGAAGTCATAGATAATCAGGGAAAATACATTGTTGATTGAATCTGTAATTAAATGTAACATTTGGTCACTTGTTTTCTTTATTCAAAATTCGAACAGAACTTATGGAATGACCTGAGATATATAACATCTAAGATTTAAGAAACAGCAGATATTTCGGGTTCAGTATTAAAAACATTAAAATAATCTTGAAAATAGAACGTTAATAATATCATATGAAAAGATTACATAAATTTTAAATATCAATTTTATCCCATCTTCAAAGTTTCTTGGTAAAATTCCATGTCTTCAGGGTTTGTGGTTTAAATGGTATTTTAAAATTTTATATACATACGCTTGACAACTTCAATTCCTATGAAAGGATGGCCTTAGTCGTTAGAGTTTTGTGCTCACGTGATCTTTAGGCGACTTGAATTCAAGTCATCTGAAACTCTGTTACGACTAGGTTCATCCTTTCATTGGATATAACCTCAAGTGTTTTAAGCTCTGTCTACGTAATATAGGCTTTAGGAAATTTAATAGTAGATATTTGTTTTGCCTTTAAAGCTTTTTCTTTTTTTTTATTGCTGTCCTTGTTCGAGACTTTTTCTTGTTCAAGTGTAGTTAGGGCTTTTGCCAAGTTGTCACTTGGTTCCAACAACGGTTTGTTTTTTTCTCAATATATATATATATATATATATATATATATACAGACCAACTTAATGTTCCATTAGTCATAATTTATTTCCCCAGAATTTTTCTTTTTCTCTGGATCTTCAGACTACACTTTCAAGGGTGAAAAAATGAATTTAAAATTTACACTTTCGAAAGGCTGTATTAAGCTTATATAAGGTGACATAGAGGGAGGTGTGGAAAAGTGTGAGAGACATGGTCGAATTTAGAGAGGGAAGAGAGTGTTTTAGAATTTATTCTTAAAAATCCTGATGGATACTAAATCCTATAGTACGAAGCAAATAAACTAAATTCTTTAGTAGGTCATCTTCTGTGTTAACTTTCCTATTACGGGCACGCTTGTCCATTATTGCCCAAAGGTTTTCAATTGTGTTAAGGTCAGGACTCTGACCAGGCCACAGGAAGAGTTGCAATTCATCCTCGTCGCGCTTCCTGTCTAGATAACGTTTATTCTTTAAGGTAGTATGCTTAGGGTTGTTATCGTGTTGGATCGTGAAGCGTTGACCTAAGGCAAAAAGTTTATTTTTTAGCAGAAAGCCACATTTGATTAACAAGAATGTTGTAGTTTTTATACTGATACACGTTCCCTTGATTTTATACAAATTATCAACTGAGAATTCACCGCAAACTTTTTTTTGTCGTGTTTAACAGTACCCTTGGTAGTCACTGGAGTATTCGTTTCACCTGACGTACACCAAACACATATTCGTCTTTCATATCTAAGAGTAAAGGAGCTCTTGCCATTCCACATAAAATCTTCCCAATCAGATTTAGTCCAGTGTAAATGAGTTTTTCACCAAGCTAACCGCGCCCGTCGGTTTTTTCCAGATACGAAAGGTTTCATTTTATGTATTTGGAAACAATGCTTTTTTTTAAAGCCTGCGTTTGACTGTTCTTGAAGAAACCGCCAAACTAATCGATTTGGAAACATCCTGTGCTATTGCGAATCGATCTTTTTTTAATGTTAACGAATCAAGTTTCTATCTTTCCTGTTGGTAATTTTTAGCGGTCGTCCAGATCCGCAACGTCTATTATATGTTCCAGTTTGATTACTCTTTTTGATTAACTTGCCGACACATGATTCACTTCGATTAATCTTATCTGCTATCGATCTATTCGACAGCCCAAGATCACGAAAAACCACGACTTGGCCTTTCTTGAAGTCAGAAAAATTCTTAGATATGTTAAGAAATGTAAATACAAATGTAATAAAATTTATATTTTGTTCATCTTCATTTCTATGGGAGCTTCCTATATTTTGCCTCGTACTATATATATATATATATATATATATATGGTGTTTTAATACTTAGGTACGTCCCCTGACGTTTACATTGTGAAAGTTAAAACGTACAGTACACAGCCTTAGCGTTTTTTACTTGGCAGTTAAAAGAAATAACTTTCAGATAGTCACAACAATTTTGTCGTGGAAGAAAAACAATATCCTGATGATGACATTATGCTAATGTCGAATGTACTTGGAGTAAATGAATATGTATCAACATGGTAATTTTCTCTCTATCTTTAATAATGATACTAAGAAGTTTGTCCATGAATATGAGATGATCCTATTGTAAATAAGTAGACAAGACGTGTCTAAATTATTCAATGAGACATATCTTAATGAACACATGCTGCAACGAATGGGGGGAGGAACAAATATTCGTACACATACAAATTTCTAATTTATTGTATTTCTAACTAAGGAATAAACATACTTTTCAAATAATTAACAGTACACAGATGCATAATAACTAAATATGCATAAAAAAGAAGAAAATGATTTAATAGGAATAAATCAAATTCATCCATTTTAATCGGTGAAAAAAATATTCGTACAATACAAAAAAAGAATACATAAACATCATTTAATACTTTATAGAATAGCCATTATTCCCCTCTACAGCAACCAACATCAACTTGTTGTTCTAAAATTAATGACTTGAAAATTTTAGTTGGTATTTTGTTTCATTCTTCCTTGCACATTAACCAATAAATATAGTTAATATTGGGCACTTTAACCAATAAATATAGCTAATAAAAACAGCCAAACTTTTATATATATATATATATATATATATATATATATACATATATATATATATATATATATATATATATATATATATATATATATATTGTCCGCTTGTCTGTGGCATTTATTTTCACCGACTGAGTGTATCAATAGTTCTGCACAAACCTTCACCACTTTAGTCAAATCACTTGTCTGGGTTTTCTGGCACTTTACCATCCAGTTAGATCAGGGCTACAAGAATGTAGGACTCCCATGGCTAAGATACAAAGACAAGCAGAAGAGCAACTTTACTTAAGATTATCGCACAAAAATTTAATAACTAATCAATTAAGCTGTCAGATCCTCATAAGTCGAAACCGACGGGAGAGTCCATTATATATATATATATATATATAAGTGTTTAGTTTTAAGGTATGCTATATTTATTGGTTAAATTGCTCAATATCAGGGATAGAGTGGATACTGAAGTCAACACCAATCGGCCACAGACGGTCTGAAGATTGCGCTGCATTTATATATATATATATATATATATATATATATATATATATATATATACATTTCAATTAAAGGTGCACATTATAATTTATAAATTCATGAATCATTCATACAAAAAACAAATATAGGTTAATGATTTAAATGGCGAGAATACATCTTCGCAAACAATATAAATGAGATACATCAACCCCAAACCTGTATATGAATGATATGATCCCTGTTTATAAATTCCAGTTGCATAAGGTCTTTTAATTTTTACAAGCTTTCGTCTGTTCCTACAGACATCATCAGGTATGGAAATAGATTTTGTTCTTGTTTTTACTTCTCGGTAATAAGAGGATAACGAAAATAGAACAGGGATCATATCATTAATATACAGGTTTGGGGTTGATGTATCTCATTTATATTGTTTGCGATGATGTATTCTCGCCATTTAAATCATTAACTTCTATATTTGTTTTTTGTATGAATGATTCATGTAATTATATATATATATATATAGAAAACGTTGCTAATTAAAAAAATAATAATGTTTCTTATGAAAGTATTTATTTATTTATATATATATATTTGATCTTTCTTCAGAAATAACTCAGAGGTCAATCTGAAATATCAAATATATATATAAATAAATAAATACTTTCATAAAAAACATTATTATTTTTTTTAATTAGCAACTTTTTTCTATATATACATATTAAGAAAGTATACGTGGCTTCTCATTATGCTATATATATATATATATATATATATATATATATATATATATATATATAAACACAGACACACACAGATAGATAGATAGATAGATAGATATGTATGCATATCAGCGGGAACAAATATAGATCAAATATGGAGGATTGGAGTCCCACAGAATGATAAGAGAAAGAACAAGTAGGAAACTATAATTTTTATACACCTATATATATATACATATAGCAATATTTACAGTGTTTCAGACGGGCTTGGAGTCTGTGAGTTTCTTGAAATTTTAGATGCTCATGTCATCTTTACTTTAATTAAGAACGTCCCAAATTATATTAACGTTGCTTTAAAAAAGATGTATGCACGTGAAACATGATCGACCAATGAAAATCACCACAAAAGTAAAAATACGAGAATTTTTTTTTTATTTTCGCCATATCTCCGTCTCTGATTAAGGTTAAACATGTTAGACAGACAAAAGTTTGCTATTTGCACTTTGACCTAATTGTGAGAGACCCCGACTGATATCAAATCGGCCGTGTTTCGCTCCCGGCTTGAGGCAATCGCATGTTTAGCGACACTGATGTGCTGTGATACAGCAACACAGTCTGCCTGTGGATATCTATATATGCCCCCTCTCGTAGGTTGAGCACTTGCGAGGAAAGGGAACTTGTCAGCTGCTGCTAATTAATGGTAAATGCTCTTCGTTATGAATTGAGCACTCCGGTAGCCTGTAATGGTTATATACTGTATATAATACGTCAAATGTCCCTTTTCTTCGCTGCATGCACTGACAGCCTAAGGGTGAGAGATCCCGGTTTGAAGCAGTCTTATGTCTAGTCAAACAGTCTCTCTGTGGATGACTATATATATATATATATATATATATATATATATATATATCAAGTATGTGGTGCAGTTCAATTTACATTACATGAATCATTCATACAAAAAACAGATATAGAAGTTAATGATTTAAATGACGAGAATACAAACAATTTTAATAAAGTACATAAACCTCGAACCTGTATACGAATGTTATGATCCCTGTTTATAAATTCCAGTTGCATAAGGTCTTTTTTAGTTTTTTACAAGCTTTCGTCTGTTCCTACAGACATCATCAGGTATGGAAATAGATTTATTTTTGTTTTTTTTACTTCTCGGTAATAACAGGATAACGAATATATATATATATATATATATATATATATATATATATATATATATATATATATATATATATATATATATATATATTCACACCTGAACTACACCAGTAATTTGGAAACGGCTTTAATGCTTGGCATTCGCGCCGGAAGCTCCACTACGAAGATTTCAGGGTGTTTGTGTATCAATCTGAGGATAGTGCAAAGGATACGGAAAGAGCTAGATGAGTCCAATTGTGATTCCGAAGGTGTTTGGAGTGATCACCAATGATGGTGACGCTATGCCTGCCTTCTTGCAGAGTATCAAACTCAACACGGAGACCTGTCAAATGCCTTGAGAGGGTGGGTGCTGGAAGATTCTATGTCTGGTAACTTGAATCTGCACTATGCTACACTAGCAGGAGAACCCAGTCATCGCTGTGAGACAATATTGAGACCACTTCCTCTCTTAAATCAGGCCACCTAACTCTCCAGGCTGCAAAACATTTGATATTTATGCGTGAGGTGCAGTTGAGCGAGTGACCAGCAAAACATTTTTGTAACACCAAAGACGAACTGAGGTATATAAGAGATCGTTCAGATAAGTTGCAGGCGTTTCCGAAGTCCTCTGGAGACCATGGCCGAAGCCAATGGCGATGTTATTGAATAAATTTACTTATTTCCAAGATTTGTTTGCGTAATTTTGGTAAATATATCTGTTAAAATGAGATGTCAGTGTTGTTTTCAATTTTTCGTAATTTAGACGACAATTTATCCATCGCACCCTGAAAAGAAAATTGACACATTTTTGACGGGCCGTATTTTGTTTGGAAGTAAAATCTGATGACCCCCAGTCCTTTAAAAGGGTTGTGGTGAAATAATTTATTACATGGAACCTTTAAGTGGTCTGTTTTTATTTAAATTATTTGCTCTGTATTTACATTGAGCTCTCTGGATTTTATCCTCCTTAGGTTTACCCATATCGATTACCTAGTTTTTCAAAAAACTAAATATATATATATATATATATATATATATATATATATATATATATATATATCCAAGATATGATTAGGGTATACGGAATAAATTCCAATAACCAACAATTAATATTCTTAAAAGAGTGCTCAATACAGAGTGGAACAGATATAATTATTTATTTAAAAATTAAGGATCATTAATTAATTTGAAACTTTTAAAACTATTGATTTTACATTCAACATCATCACTTGATCAGACACCGGAGGTACTGAAACAAAATTGCTATTTTTTTTAGCGATTTTATAACATATTTATGTTATAATCTTTAAATAAATAATTATATATATATATATATATATATATATATATATATATATATAAAAGTGAACATAGAAGTCATATACAGTCTGTTTCATGCTAGATGCAATCGTCAGGCCACGATTGAATCTAGCATGAAACAGACTGTCGCCTCTAGGTGTTGACTTCTATGTTCACTTTTATATTTATACACGCTATATCTCTGATATTGAGCACTTTATGCCATAAATATAGCATATCTTAAGAATATATATATATATATATATATTCCAGGCACGTGTGAAACGAAAGCACCTGTTCAAACTCTGCTAATTGAAAAACGCTACGAACTTGAGATCCAACTTAATATGTTTTGATATTATATAGAAATATTTACTTGCACGGGATCAAAATGGTATGGTCCCTAATGAGAAGAGAAATTGGTAGAAATGATTTTGAGACTCATCTTCAAAAAGCGTCTCTAGAACTGCTCAAGGAAGCATTACATGCCTTTAGGAGGAAAATGGTTACTGAGAGTGGAAGAAAGCAGGAGGCCAATAAAAGAACAGTATTCAAGGCAATAGAAGTCAAAGATTGACATTGCTTCTCAAATTTTGAAGGTCGTCGTTGACAGGAAAGCGGAAAACCGGAAGGCATCTCAACAAGCCGGAAACGCGAGAGAATAAGATATTAGCGTAGAAATTACTGTTACAACTAGTAATTTAAACAGTGACATTATGAGACCTAACTGCTAGTCTAGTACTGCGCTTATATTCATAAAGTCGAGGTAACAACGAGGAAAACTCATCAGAAAAAAAAATTATCATAAAGATATTTAAAGAAGAGGCAAAGTTAAGCCGCCATCTTATCTTGGTGGGGAAGTTACTTACGCCGATATATCAGAACATGATAAGGCAGTCAGTTTGTGTTCAACTGATATCTTGAGTGTAACTACGGTAAGAACTGGGATGTATATCTATTTGGTTGTTGATCGTCCTGCACGACAACGAACGAGAGAGGTCGGGCGGTTAAAAAAGGGTAAAGATCAGTTCGGCTGGCCTGAAAATTCTGTTTTGACTAAGATTCGACTCTTTGACATTATGAAACACAATGTAACTTCGCAACATGTTCAGTACATTGGAAAAACAAGACATTGTATTCAGGTAATTTTGTCTACTTTTTTTTTTTAGGTGAAAAAGACAATGTGTATTTTTTTTTTTTTACTAAGAGTAAGATTGGAAAATCTATGTCTGAGATGGTGAACAAAAAAGTCAACCTACCATTTTTTTTTTTTATGTAACCTGAGCTTTGGATAACGCAAACAATATAATCTGGCGTTGTGCTATCTATTATTTACTTACGTATTCGTAGAATTATTTCGGCTACCTTTCTCTTTTCGTACCTTGACTCTTTCTTTCCCTCGTTCGTTCGTTCTTTTTATCATCTTTTCTTGCGTCTATACTTCTTATTTTCATTTCATTTTTATGTCTATTTTAAGACCACTTCTTCTTTATTTCTCTCTATGTGGTTCTCTTTCTTCTTTCTTTCTTTCTTTTTAGGCATTATTTTCTTTCTTTTTATGCCTTGCGATTTCGTTTTTGAGATCTCAAAAGATCCAATCACCCATTCTCTTTATGCGCAGGTTGCGATGGATAAATTGTCGTCTAAATTACGCAAGCATTCAAATAAACACTGGCATCGCATTTGAATAGATATATTTGTTAAAAATTACACATGAAATATCTTGAAATACTACAGAGAAAATGTATTCAAAAAAAAAAAAAAAGAAAAAATTGCCGTTAGCTTCAATCACCGCCTCCAGACAACTTCGAAAACTCCTGCATATCTTCTGGACGCTCTCCTTATTTAAGTTGGTGAATGTTTCCCATAATCCTTGCCTTCCGATCTTCTTTCGTGTTACAAGAAGTTTTGTTGGTCTGTCGCTCAACTGCGTCCCATAAATAATGACCAAGGGTTTTGCGGTTTATGGAGATGTAAGGGACGATGTAGTTGCAGAAATTGTCTGACAGCCTGGGTTCCCCTACTTGTTTGGTATAGTGCACTTGATGTATCCCTCCGCGTTGAGTCTGAGGCCCTGTGGGAAGATGAATGGAGGCATAACGTTACCATCACTAGTGATCACTCCAAACACCTTCGTAATCAACATTAGCCTCCTCCAACTCTTCCCGAATCTTCCGCCTTTCCTTCAGAGTAAACCCAAGCACTCTTAAATACTCGGAGTGGAACTTCTGTCATGAATGTCAAGCAGTACAGAATGAGGTTTCCAAATTTCTAGCGGAGTGAATTGCCTCATGGGGCTCTTTTTCTCACAGAGGGTGTCCAACTGACCCTACTCTTATGTGCAGTCGACAAAATCAGAACAAACAACACACATGCGGGTAATTAAAAATATAAATTGGTGACAATTTACCCATCGAGCCTTGTATTTATTTCTTACTTTATTTCTCTCTTTTAAAGGCAACCCTTTCTTTGTTTCCGTTTTCTTCTTCTTTTCTTTCTTTCTTCTTCAATATATAGGTCCAGTCGGATTCATTAACTTACGGACAAATAAACTTGGGAAACATAAGAAACCATTTCCCTACTTTATGGATTAAATAGTAGGAAATGTAACAGAAAAAAAAAAACTCGATGCTATCATCAAAAGTTTTAATGCAAAATTATTATTACGATCCAAAATATCATGAAATAATCCAAAAAGGGTTGATAAGCAGTAAAACATATATCAGTTAATCAATCTTCAATCTATTGGATAATTTTTATTTTTTCCCATGTATTTCCATGTGTTGTCTTCTTCTTCTTCTTCTTTTTCTTCTTCTTCTTCTTCTTCTTTTTCTTTTTCTTCTTCTTTTTCTTCTTTTGCTTCTTCTTTCTTCTTTTTCTTCTTCTTCTTCTTCTTCTTTTTTTTCTTTTTCTTCTTCCCTTTCTTCTTGTTTTTTTCTTCTTTTTTTCTTCTTCTTCTTCGTCTTCTTCTTTTTCGTCGTCATCTTTTTCTTTTTCTTGTTCTTCACTTTTTTGTTTTTCTTCTTCTTTTTTTTCTTCTTCTTCTTCTTCTTCTTCTTCGTCTTCTTTTTCGTCTCCTTCTTTTTCTTTTTCTTGTTATTGTTGTTGTTGTTGTTCTTCTTCTTTTTCGTTTAGTTTAGTTTTTTTTTTCCTCTTCCTTTTAGATCTATTATTCTTTCTTTTTCTTTCTTTAACTGCAGAGATTTGCTTTCTTGATTTCTTTCTGTCGTTTCTTTTTTTATTCTTTCTTTGTACTGCGTATATTCTCATCCATTTACAATGCATATATCCTCCCTTCTTTCCTTTGCCATGCAGTTAACCTCTCCTCTTCTTATTACTGCTTAGTTTATTACTCTTTTGTCTTTTTCTTTTTTTCCCCTAGCCATCATCTTACTGATACTAAGAAAGTTGAAGACAAAACAATGATATTGGCGTCTCCCGCAACTTCAAACAAAAGGTTAGGAATGAAGCCTGAAAAGAGCTACAAAAGTTAGTGAACTTGAAAAAGAAAAATTGTTTTAATGTAAAGTTTTTTTATATATAAATTTCAACCGACAATCTGTTAGGTCAGAGAATGCCGAATGTTTTCTTATGGGGAAACGGCTTATATTACCATTATTTAATTACCTTATTGCGCTGACTTATCAGATAGAAACTTCCGTCTTATTTGATTTGTGAGTTGAAGGATTATTAATATATTTTGATTTATCTGAATTATTGATTTGGTCCTCAATTATTATAAATGTTATTATAGACAAAAACGTTACGATCAAATGCATTGTGTTTCATTTCGCTTTTTCTTCATTCACGAATATTTTCGGTTTTTTTCTCTTTCTCAGTCCTTCATTACCCTTCATGGCGCTTTTCATATTCATTTTACTATGTCCTTCTATCTATCTCTCTATCTATCTATCTATCTATCTATCTATCTATCTATCTATCTATCTAAGTGTATTCCTATCTATCTATCTATCTATCTATCTATTTCGCTCATTTTCAAATTTATGCATCTGGTTCATTTTTAAAATCAATCAGTCTATCTATCTATCTAGCTAGCTAGCTAGGTAGCTAGCTTAGTATTTTCAAATCTTTCTATACAAGTCGATCTATCTGCACACTATAACACACACGCGCACGCGCATACACAGGCCCATATATATATATATATATATTTATATATATATATATATATATATATAGATAGATAGATAGATAGATAATATTAATGGTAAATATACACATACATATACAAAATATATATACATACATGCATACATAAATAATATATAAAAAAAATTCCAAGAGGATAGAATCCTGGTAGAACTCAATGTCCAGGACAGAGTAAGGATATAATAAAAAGGCTTAAACTCTAATATTTCATGGCCATAATTTATTCCATTGGAATCGTAAATACGATCCAATTCATCAGACCTACAAATTCAAAAAGAAAACAGAAAAATCAACTCCGGAAATAAAAGATAAAATTTAGAGAGCGTGTAAGTATGACATTGTGGGACGAATGTTAGAGCTATAGAGAGGAGTAACAGACGAGAGAAGGTGGGGATTAAAATTTAACAGAGAGGAGTTTTAGAGAGGGGAGTCAAAGACAGTTTAAGTTAGAGAAATATGAATTTTCTCGGATATCTATTACATTAAAGATGTAACCGGAAAGGATACATTTTGTGGTGACATACACACACAATAGACGATCTAATCTTAAAGATCAGAAGAAGAAGGAGGGAGAGGAAAAGAAAAGAAAAAATGGGTGGGGCAGAGAGATGAGGCGGGGCGAACTAAAACTGAAGCGCATTTATTAAAAGGGCCGCTGTGTAAATTGAAATATATATATATATATTTCAATATAAGGTAAATATAAGAAAAGTGTAAGCTTAAATTCAATTTTTAGTACTTGGAAATGAGGTGTGATGATCCAGGGAACAAGAAAATCTCTGGGGAAATAAATTATTATAAAGTTCAGATCGCCTGACGATTGCGTCAAGCATGAAACAGCCTGTCGCCTCTGAGGGTTGACTTCCATATTGACTTTTATATTCATATTTACATACGCTCTATACGTGATATTGAGCACTTTACCACATAAATATTGTATGCCTTAAAACTATATTTCTTCACACACACACACACACACACACACACACACATATATATATATATATATATACATATGTTCAAATACTGCTGTTAAGCAACATTCCTTTTTAATACACTCGAATGCGCACAGCTGCATATGTTAATTTACGCCTTTAAAAAAGCTGGGATGTCTGAAGAAACACAACGTGAATCAACTCAATACAACTTTAGACCAATAAAACTTATGTTAGATTATAAATGAAATCCGTTACAACCTTAGAAATGACTTTACGTCTCGTAAATGCAAATAAACTTAATAGATATGTGTTTCGATAGATCCCAACGATAGATTTGCATTTCTTAAGTAACTTTGGTGATTTTCATGGCTGAGCTGGCTAAAGTACATAGGATTTGACGCTGGTTTACCCTATAGCGGTGGAGAATTTTGATCCAAACTCTGAAGACATATGCCTTTTAATAAGACTCTAGAATATCCAAGCCGGTAGACATAAATTGAGTCAGTTTAAAACGCACAGCCATCTGATCGAACACTTTGCATCCACTAAATATAATTTTAAACTATTACGAAATAATATATTTTGGGACGTACGTTTCGAGCGAACATCCGGTTTTTGACGAGCAGATCAGTTTCCAGGAAACCGACAGCCCGACAACAGCACAGGAGATTTTGATTATAGTGGTGAAGGTTTCGTGCAGGACCATCCACACTTTTTCAAGGGACGAATTCATAGACCTGGTGCACTAACACCCACTGCAGCTTTTGAATTCAGAGTTGTCCTTCCCCTAGACCAGTTGCCATCCAAGGCTATAGAACCCAGTCTGTCCTGATATTTATCCATAGCTTGGGGGGGGGTGAAGAAGAGGATTCACACCTTTCCCAATGGATTCGAACTCGCCTCTGCGATTCCTCAATCCAAGCCGCAATCCATTACTTCACCGTGCCTCCTCTCTCTCTCTCTCTCTCACTCTCTGTCTCTCTCTCTCTCTTTATATATATATATATATATATATATATATATACAAAACTTATCAAATACACAACATATTAGATGCAGAACTTATTATATACACTACACACAGACTCGCTTTTTTTTATTATCGCAACGTTTCAGCCGGCCTTCTTCAGAGCTATGTCGATTTGGCTAACCTACAGGGAATTTCAAACTGAACCCTTTATTTAGTTTACAGGATTAGACTGTTCTCGTTCCACTGTTCTTAATTTTTTTTTTTCTGCAGTTATTTTTCGTCTGGTTGCCATTGAGTTTGGCACAGCATCTTGACCTCAGAATTAATAACCTTTTTGATTCACTAAATATTGAACCGTGGGGGAAAATTTGGCTGCAGATAACAAGGATCGACATGCGCCTGATGAATGATGGCGGACGCAGTGGTCGAAACGTTGTGATCACAACAAAGATGAGGATAATAGTTCGCCTGCAAATAGTGTAACAATAATAACTTCTCATCCTAGAAATTCAGGCGGGCATTATATGCAGAACTGTGGGAAAGTTGACGATCTTCAGTTATTGTAAAGATTTACTAATTTCTAACTATATCCCTGAGATGAGGTATTATTAATTATTACACATTATTTGACCTATTATCCTCATCTTCATAAAGTTTTGGCCGTTGAACGCTCCGGCCTTCTTCCATGGATAAAGACGTTAGTTAGAGGCAGCTACTAGACCCAAAGATTTGTGAGTTCAATACCAGACTACAGCGGTGGTGAACCCAAAACTTGGAAAATTGAGTTAAAGAGAAATATAACTGAGGCATCCGAAAGAGTCATGGCACGTGGAAGTAGTGTTGTTCATGATGACGGTCGTCTTTGAGTATAGAATCCAGAGGTTAGCAGTGAATATTTCGAAGACAGTAGGGAAGCGTAGTTAAGGTTAGCAGTGGATATCCCGGTAAAAGTAGCAGAACGTAGTTCTTCCTTCTGTTCCTCTTCGCCTGACAAGCTGGCACTGGGCATTCGGAGAGCGTAAACAAAATGGCCGCCTTTATACACGACGGATTCAATATTTTACGTCTTCTGATTGATTAACCTTCTATTGGTGAGTATATATTATACTGTATATACTATACTATACTGATTTGACTCACTATAAAGTGAGTCAAATCATTTGGGCTAACTCACTAGTACATAATGCTACAAAAACTAGAACAAGTAGAACAATCTACCCCGTTGGACAAAATAAAGGGTACGGCTCGAAAATCTATTCACCTGAAAAAGGCCGGAGCGTACAACAGGCGAAACGTTGTGAATATTGCAATGAAGATGAGAATAAGTCCGAATAATGTAACTAATGCATGTGATTTAGTGATTCACTGATTGTTAGTTTATATGTGGATGTTTTGTGTCACTTTCTTTACTAACAAAATATTGATCCTCTTGGATTTATTTCCAAACCTACTTATCAAATTTCGTAGAATCTCTGAATAAGAGGGAAAGATGCAAGATAACAACTGCAAAAAATGTTTTGCCAATAGCAGAGAGCGTGCTGTAAGCCTAAGATCTCACTAATGATCGTAGACCTTTCCTGGGCCCAAACTTTTATTTACAAATAAACACATTGCTATCAGCATCCATCTGGCTTTGAGGGGTGGGGGTCAAACTATCAAAGAAGGAGATCAGTTTGATTTTCATTATAAAGAAAATATGAACTATCCTATGCCCGTTAATATAGACCGTATCGAAAACGACAGTGTCTTGAATAAGCGCCGATGAAATCTTTTGTATCCACACAGAGCTAATTTACGCTAGACTTTCACATCTTCCTGGCTATTCCCCCACTTCTCTCTATTCCAATATGACCGAGAATGCTTTTAAAAACACGTTAAAGGATCCTTTGAGCTGTTTTCTTCGAGTTAACGTTTCTAGCGAAAGGAGAAAGAGCAAAGCCGGACTTTAACACCGGGAACCATAAATCTTCGATCGCGAGATTGGCAGATGGTTGCGGGAGGGGAGGTTACTTAATGGATGCCATAAGACCAAAGGTTAAAACGCTTTTTGGCGACGATATGCTCGCTGCTTGGCACGTTTGACACGATATCAAGCGAATGCAATTTTTGCTATTCAGGTTATTTTTGTTTTGTTTTTTTTGAAAACCTCGACTGACACAATGCAATATAGACACTAAGACGATAATCGTCTTCACATTTCTGGGAAGATTCCTCTTCTCCGGGTTGTTATTCTGCTGGTTTGTATACACGACCCTATGCAAATTGGATTGCATTAGATTGCCTTTCCTCAAGTGACCCCATAGAAATGTCTGTCGACAACGAAGTTATATATTTCTTTTTTTTACTTCTTTCGTTTCTAACAGATTGATTTTGCTTGTTACTCGATTGTGCAAATTAATTGAAACAAAACGAATAATTCTGTTATTTTTTTTTTACGTTTTCCGTATTTTTCCAATAAAACATAACCCAGTGAAAATCTCAGTACTTCATATGTCCATATCACGAAGTCTTTCCTTCAGATTGACCACAGACTCGATTTAATTTAAATCAGGAGAATTTCCAAGCCAGTCGATAGTACTTTGATATACTCACTGTTAAGACTTACGATTGTGTTTGTGCAGTGTAGCTATTTTCGTACGCTTTCTTTGAGTAACGTCCATTGCAGACAATGATTGTAGCACAACTAATCGACAGTCAAGACAATAGTGTCTTGGCGTGATAAAAATCTGATGCAATCACTGATGATGCAATATTTTTCAAGGCAAACTAAATTTCATCACTCCAGTAGGTCTAAAACTGACCGTATGGTGAAAGAAAAGAAACTAAAGCGGTTGTTTCAATTAATCTGCACAAGGGAGTAATTTTACTTTGTGATGTTTATTTACATAAAGAGACGAATTTTGAACTAATGAATATTGAATTTAACTGATTTGCCAGCATTCTTCATTGTATATATGCCACAGGAAAATATGTCTGTAACCGTTTAGATTCCTTTATCACAATGGCAATGGTAATATTATCCGGTTCTTTATAAGGAAAGATTTTAGCATGCATTGACCGAGCAGCCAACACTGCTTTCGGTTGAAATACATAAAATCTTTCTCTGCAAACAATTTTTCAGGAAAATAATTTTCTCAAGTCCAGTAGCTGTTCTCGTTCTTTACAGTATTGACAAGAGTTTCCTTCCTAACCTTTTATTTGAAGTAGTGTGGAATATCAACATTTATGAGATGAGGTATTATGGACACTATTTATATTATTCGGACTATTGTCCTCATCTTTGTCGCCATATTTATTACAACGTTTCGGCCTTTCAGTATCTGTCTATATTTCTGAGATGAGGTATTATAGGCACTATTTACATTATTCGGACTATTGTCCTCATCTTTGTCGCCATATTTATTACAACGTTTCCGCCTTTCAGTATCTGTCTATATTTCTGAGATGAGGTATTATTTATACTATTTAAATTGTTCGGACTATTGTCCTCATCTTTGTCGCCATGTTTAAAACAACGTTTCGGCCGTTTTACGCTCCTGCCTTCTTAAGGTGGTTGGAATGTCGAACTGAAACCTTTATTTCGCTCACTGGGGTAGACTGTTCTAGTTCCACGTGTCATGTCTAATTTCCTGTTAATTCCCCTCTGAAAGTTCTCCACTGCCTTAACCCGGTATTGAACTCACACTCTTTTGATTCTGTCACTGGATCTAACTAACGCCTTTATCCACTGTACCGTGTGCCTTAGTTGCTGCTGTTGATGAAAGTCTTCAAATGATGTGGTTTCTGTTATTTGGTACAGTTCTATGCGATTATGTAGCGCCATTGCACCATTTTCAAACAAATATGGTCTTCTCATAAGACCAACAGGCTACAATCGCTCAAGGCCACATTTATTGATTGATCTTAAAATATAGCTGGGCGGTTCCATTTTTTTGTAATAAAGAGAAAGCACCTGTTTTTTTTTTTTAATGAAATTATAAGTCCAGCAGCAGAATCACAAAGGAATTTTCATTTTAATGAACTTATAACATCGTAGGATACAGAAAAAGATCATCTCCCTTCTGTGGAGATAGTTACATGGGTCATTAATTGCAGCTTAATGACGTCATTCTATACTGTGACGAGAGTGGTCAGTTATTCAGTTTGATTACAGCAGCCGAACCGAGAGGTTGCATTTTAGCCTCGGCCAAGGCGCCCATGCTGAGGACTAATCGGCGTCCCGCAGCAAATATAGTTTACAAGTCCATGGTGCCGTTTCCTTTTGGGAATATATCTTACCCAGATATAGAAATGTAGCAGTCCTCAATTTGTGAAAATCCAAGATTGGTTCGTCGAATATGTCCTCGCCTGGGACATAGATGAATCCGATGAATCTGGCCCGTTTAAATCTGCAGTACTAAATATTGCTTCTCCAGACACAGGATTATCTCCATATTATATGTAAGATCCTTGGGTTTGATTGCGGTGTAGATATTTAATATATTTTTCTCTGTATGAGCCATACCTTTCTTCTCGCGGGCGACAAAGTACTTGTAAAAATCCCACGGCAAGCTTTCTAATGAAGTCCTTGCATTCTGCATAGATTTTTGACTTCAGCGGTTGAATGGTACTGACACCGTTATGTTTTACTTTTTACCCGATGGATCGGATTGGAGCATTTTCTTTCTGGAACGTTCGAATCACACTAGTGATCCCAAAGAAACAAAACTCTGGCTTTGATATCTGGCAGAATTACGCCGAGTGTTGATGAAGCTCTAATATATATTCATTTTTTTATACTATGGTTTACGTAATAGATGGTCCGGAAGACATACTTGGGGTTATTGAATGTAGGAGAGAAATGCATAAGGAAGGGATGACTATGAGGATAAGAACACATGGGGATTGATCCTTGATTTTAACGACCACGATCACGAATCCCGTGACCCATTAGGGTCTTAGAAGCACCACATATACTGCAGACGCAGTAGAAGTTGTGTTTCTTGGGCAAGATAATCCAAGACCGGTTTGAATTCAGAGGTTTAACTGTCTCTTCTTGATGGTAAGTATAATTTTTCTTTTCGTTTTCTCCTTCTCTAAAACTCCGTCTCCGTCACGTTCGGTTTATGGTATTCTCAGTATCCTTCTGTAGAACAACATTTCTGTTGCTTCAAGTCTCTTCTTTATCTTTTGGGCTGTTTTCCAGTATTCACTTCCATTCTGGTGGATTGATATCACGTAATATTTCAGTAAATATTGCTTCCTGGTTTTCATTCTCAGGTTATTAAAATTTTGGCTATCCTTATGTGACTGGCACATAACCTGAATCCATGATAAAATGCCAAAATGGGGAATTAATAAATACTAAATATCTCAAATACCTCGCTATGTGGATCAGTTATACGAAATTTACTATAGACAATAAAGAATGATACAATAGGCTGCCTTCAAGGTGCATTTCTTCAACACCATCAAATACTTAAAAACCCAAATATTACCCTAAGAAATCAAATCCTGTTTTTAAATAGTCAGGTAAGAGCTAAAATCTCGTGTGGGTGTCATGAATAGAACGAAACCCATTCTGAAATATCGAAACTCTCAACTCTATAGAAACGTTTCTCAGATCAATGGTTAAAAATGGCATCGAGATAATGAAGCCTGTAGGACCTAAAAAGGATCAGCCGTCTTCGAATATCGTGAACTGGCGCTACAGAATCAGAAACAAAGAACTTTACTAAATAACAGGAACCACACCATTTGAGGACTTTCGACAGTTACAATAGCGAATTTCATGAACCATTAGCGTCGCAGTGGCACCAGTAGAAGTGGTGTTTCTGGTGCAAGGTAGTCCTGCGGAGCACAATTCTCTACAGGCCGGTTTTAAATTTTTCATTCTCATAGGCTGGTTGCCACACAAGGCTATAGAACCAGGGCAGACTGTATGAACCTTCTTCCCCCACCACCTAGAGAAGAAGAGGATTCATATCTTTTCCAAGTGTATTAGAACGTAAGTGAATATAATGGATCCAACTGGAATTCGAACTCGGCTCTCCAATTCCTCAATCCGAGCCGTTATCCATTACTCCACCGTTCCTCAGCTTGACTTGTTCAAAGAAACATCCAAGCGGAAGTTAGTTCCTCAAATTGCAATTTTCCGGAAACAGCTGAGTGGAACTTGCTTCTTACGGGTGGAATACCGGGGATACGTAGATGCTTAGAATCTGTAGACGTAACATGGCGATTTCTAGTTATAAAGGACTGAACTAGTGTAATTAAGAAGCGGATCTCATCGGAAATATATCACAGAGCTATAGTGAGAGAGAGAGGGAAATTTGCGGTGTGTGGGGTACGGTAGACCGTAAAATAACTCATCCCCTACAAGTATCCGGTTATATGCTACTCACCCTAGATTATATCGTGCAAGAATTTTTATATTATGTAAAATGTTTTATGCCATAATTTCGAGCCTTTTCGTCGGGATTAAGAAAGGTCAAATGTGAACGGAACGCCAAGGCGATTCTGCCAATGTCTTTCCGAGATCCAAACCAGTCTTTTGACTGACCGCTTCGTGACGACTCTTTGACCTGTGTATCTATTAAATTGGCGTCGATAAGGGTGCGGACAGTGAAAAATTCGATGTGCAGTGCAAATGGACACATTACAAACCACTTCATAGTATGGGTCAGAGGACGGTCAGTGTTGGCCTATAATCCCGAGTCGTTTCTTTCCTTTTCGCTTCGTTCATATACACGTTTCTTTCGTCTATTTTCTTCTTTCATTTCACTTCTTTCTTGTTCTTTCTCTGACTTATTCCTTTCTTATCGATTCATTACTTTCTTTTCTATTTCTTTTTTTTTTTCTTTTCATTTTTCTTTCATTATATTCTTTCTTTGAGAATGTAACTTATTACTTCCTTTTTTTGTCTGGCGCATATTTCCTTCCTTCCTTCCTTCCTTCTTTCCTGCCTTCTTTCCTTCCTTCCTTCCTTCATTTCCTTCCTTCCCTTCCTTCCTTCTTTAATTCCTTCATTCCTTCCTACATTCATTCCTTCCTTCTTTCTTTCCTTTCTTTCCTTCCTTCCTTCCTTTCCTTTCTTCCACCCTTTCCTTCCTTCCTTCCTTGCTTCCTTCCTTCTTTAAATCCTTCCTTTCCTCCCTTCCTTCTTTAATTCCTTCCTTCCTTCCTTCCTTCCTTCCTTCCTTGTTTCCTTCCTTCCTTCTTCAATTCCTTCTTTACTTCCTCCGTTTCCATCCTTCCTTCTTTGCTTCTTTCCTTCTTTCCTTCTTTAATTCTTTCCTTACTTTCCTTCCTTCCTTCCTTCCTTCCTTGGTTCCTTGGTTCCTTTCTTCTTTCCTTCTTTAATTCTTTCCTTACTTTCCTTCCTTCCTTCCTTCCTTGGTTCCTTGGTTCCTTTCTTCTTTCCTTCTTTAATTCTTTCCTTAATTTCCTTCCTTCCTTCCTTCCTACTTTAATTCCTTCCTTACTTCCTCCCTTTCCTTCCTTGGTTCCTTCCTTCTTTCCTTCTTTAATTCTTTCCTTACTTTTCTTCCTTCATTCCTTTCCTTCATTCCTTTCTTCCTTTCCTTACTTCCTTCCTTCCTTTCCTTCCTTCCTTCCTTCTTTAATTCTTTCCTTTCCTTCCTTCCTTTCTTCTTTCCTTTCCTTCATTCCTTCCTCCATTCTTTCCTTCCTTCTTTTCTTCCTTCCTTCATTACTTCCTTCCTCTCCTTTCTTTCTTTCTTTCTTCCTTCCTTCCTTCTTTAATTTCTTCCTTCCTTCCCTCCCTCCCTTCCTTCCTTCCTTCCTTCCTTCGAATTTAATTTATTTCTGTTCTTTAGATTTCAACTATTCTTTCATTTTATTACTGTGTTTTCACTTTTTTCTTTTCGTTCTTTTTCATTTTTCTTTTTCTTTCCTTCTTTCTTCCTTTCTTTCTTTCTTTCTCAGCAATTCTCTTATTAGTGTCATTTCAATTTTGCGTCTTTGTTTCTTTCTTTTTTTCTTTCATTCCTTCTAACATTCTTTCTTTCATGCGTGACGTATGTTTTTTCTTCTTTTTTATTACATTACCCACTCTCTGTCTCTCTGTCTATCCATCGCTCACTCTGATCATTTCTCACTTTTTCTTTCTTTTGTATTTCTAAGCATTTAATATGTTACTGTCTTTTCTCATTTGCTTCATTCTATCAATTTTCTTTCCTTCTTTCTTTCTTTATTTCTTTATTTATTTGTTGAGTAAATTTTTCTGATCACAATTAACAATATATTTTTCTCTCTCTCTCTTTCTTTTTTTCTTTGTTCGATCATTCTTTCTTTCTTTCTTTATTCTTTTTTGTATCTATTTTACTGATCATCTAATTTACTACATTTGTCTTTCTTTCTTTCTTTCTTTCTTTCTTTCTTGAATCTATTTTTCTGATCATCTAATTTTCTACATGTTTCTTTTTTTTCTTACTTTTTGTGTTGTTTCACATTATTCAAGGTAGAGACAAAAAAGAAACAAAAAACCGAATTAAAAAAAATTGTAAAAGTTTCCTTGTCCATCACTCTACACTGTAAATAAACGAAATATATGAAAAAGTGAAATAAGTTTACATGTGACGCGTTTCGTTCTTTCGTCGTAAATTTATTATGTTCGCGCAATTACACATGCACATGGGGGCTGGGAATGAAAAACAGTAAAAATTTAGTACGACGAAGTCCTGAAGGTCGGAACGTGTCACATGTAAACTGTTTCCACTTTATCATACATTTTCCCAAAAACTGTTGTTGATATGTTAAGATATATGTTTTCTTATATATATATCTCGGCCACAAAGGAGCGTTCGGTAGGCAAGGTCAAATTTACATTTAAAGAGAGGTTAGGCACGTCAGCGTAAATGACGGTTCCGTATAGGATGCAGGTTCGAATCCTGTCAAAGGACGA
>CAHIKZ030005327.1:1845000-1855000 GCA_903632075.3 Acanthosepion pharaonis | reverse complement strand
CCCAATTAGCGTTATGTTATATTTTTTTTTATTTTTTGCATTTAAATTCGAGTAAGTCTGGCATTAATGCTGTTTTGTTAGCCGGTATTCGCATTCTAGTTTCGTTTTTTTGTCATTTTAGAAGGGTGTAACAAATATGGTAACAGAGAATTTCGTTTACGATCTTTGATTTCGAGTTTGTTCTTGGATTTCCTCACAAATTATCTGAAAAAAAAAGTACGCCACAAAGTTTTGTTGGAACTGCTCAGCAACTATATTTGGGAAGGACATTAATATAATCAAAATCCTATACTAGCAGCAAACTGCCTGCATACTGATTGAAAATGATTTCATCAGATATGCGAAAACAGAAAGGCGTAAGACAAGAATATGTCTTCCAACCGGACTTCTTTAACTTATACAGCGAGGGAATTCATTAATGGCGGCCACAATCTCAACAACATAAGGTTAAGGTATGCAGATGACACAATGTTGATAGCAGATCCAGAAAAAAACTCCAAGAAATCCTACAGAAGGAAGTGAATAAAAGCGAGAAGAGAGGATTAAAAATAAACTGTAAGAAGAAAAAATGCATCGTTAGCAAAACGATGAGTCCAAAATGCAAATTGCATATCAGAGATGCTAAAATCAAACATGGAAAAAATTATATATCTGTGAAGTGTTTTAACAGGGAACAGAAAGTGATACACTGAAATCCAAAGGCACATTGGGATAGCATAAGATCCATTCCAAAGCTTAAGCAGAACATTAAGAAAAAGAAAATCTTCGTTAGAAACAGAGAATGAGATCTGGACCTTTATTTTATAAATTGTTAGACAATCTCTTCTAACATGTAGAAGTGACTTGAAACAATAGCAATTTAATTCTTCAGAAGGATGCTGAGAATACGATGGACTGAATATTGTTCATGATGACGGTCGTCTTTGAGTATAAAATCCAGAGGTTAGCAGTGAATATTTCGAAGACAGTAGGAAAGCGTAGTTCAGGTTAGCAGTGGATATCCTGGTAAAGTAGCAGAACGTAGTTCAGTAGTTCTTACTTCTGTTCCTCTTCGACAAGCTGGAACTGGACATTCGGGTAGAGTAAACAAAATGGCCGCCTTTATACACGACGGATTGAATATTCTACGTCTTCTGATTGGTTAACCTTCTATTGGTGGACTATAAAGTGAGTCAAGTCATTTGGATTGGCTCACTAGTACATAGACATACACAAAAAACTGCAACACTGAAGACGAGCAACGATGAGGTTTTAGAGAAAATGGAAACGAAAAGGAAAGTATATTTAACATTTGGATATCGATAGACTTAAACAGGGATAATCCCTCAACTTTAGAGCGGCTGATTAATAGCTCTGCATCAATAGATAGGTAATTGAAAATGGAAACAAAAATGACAATTATACTTAACATCACGTAAAGACAGTTGACATTTCTGGTGGACATAAGGACGAAAGAGGGCTGGGAGAATCCGATATTCACAGGACAGATTGAAGGTTAGAGGGACACTGGAAAACAACGCATAACATACTTCGTAAGCTTGAGTAAATGGATGGCGAAACAAGGTTTAGGAGAAATAAAAAAAAACACAACATTTATTAAGAGCTACAAAAAAAAAAGAAATCATGGAGAGCCATATTCCTGAAGAGGCATGACATTTAAAGTAGAATGTCAGTGTTAAGAATCACAACTTTTTCTTTCTTTGAAGAGTTCACTTTAAGACGACACTAGACACCTAAGCAAAAATACTACCGCTGTTTAAAACAAAAACGTACTCATAACAGACTTAATTAAATTTAATTTAATTAATATTAATTTAACTTTAAGTAACTTCCTTAATTTTAATAATTGTTATCAACCTCATGCGCAAACAATATCTACATGCTGCAGTTATTATGGGAAAAAGATAAAATGAGATTTGCGTCCTGGGTAAGATGATAAACCACATCCAGCAGCTAGTACTCTCATCAGAAGATTTTGACGATCGATGAACAACTTCTTAATTGCTGGTGTTCCAAGGTACACCCAACCCCAGGGAGGTATCACCTGTTAGGGTCCCAGCTATGGGTAAATAGTTAACCCACAAATTCGGTTCAATGGCGAAATTGCAAAAACAAATTTTAATACCAGCAATACATTTTTGAAAAAAATATTACCAGCAATATAAAAAAATAATTATCAGAAATATATTATTACCAAATGTTAGCAGGAATACATTATGACAAAATATTAGCAACAATACATTATTACCAAATATTATCAGCAATACCTTATTACCAAATATTATCAGCAATACCTTATTACCAAATATAACCAGAGATACATTATTACCAAATATCAGCAATACCTTATTACTAAATATTAATAGCAATATATTATTACCAAATATTAGCAACAATAAATTACCAAAGATTAGCAGCAATACCTTACAAATGTTAGCAGCAATATATTATTACCAAAGATTAGCAGCAATACGGTAATAATATTACCAGCAATATATTATTACCAAATATTACCAGCAATACATTATTAACAAAAATATTAGCAGCAATACATTATTACCAAATATTAGCAGCAATACAATATTACCTAATCTTACCAGCAATTCATTATTATCAAATATTACCAGCAATATATTATTACCGAATATTAGCAGCAATACATTATTATATATTACCAGCAATACATTATTACCACATATTAGCATCAATACATTATTTCCAAATATTAGCAGCAATATATTATTCCAAAATATTAGCAGCAATGAAAATCTTGTCGGCATTTAATATTTCATTCAGGTTGACATACCTTAAGACAAACCAAACAAATCCAAACCAATAAAATGAGATTTAAGATCTCTTGTATAATATCTAGTTATACACGAGCATGTACACTAAGAATTATTTTTAATACGATTCACCGCCGTGTGGTTCAAACATTCTCTTTCCGTTCATAAAACCTAGTTTCGTATCTCACCATGTCGATTTGTCAGAAAACTAGATTCTTGCAGTGTTTTTGGGACGTTTTGGTGAAATCACTGCCGAAGAGATAGACACCAAGATATTTATGAAGGAAAAACTGGTTTGATTGTATTAAAAGAAAAAATCCTTGAAGACCATCACTATATATATATATATATATATATATATATAATCGACTCTCCCGTCGCGTTCGACGTATGAGGGTCAGGCCGATAAGTCCCCAGGAAACCGACATCCCGACACCGGCACATGAGATTTGTTTATAGTGGTGAAGGCCTTGTGCATGACCAGCCACACTTTTTGAGGGACGAATACAGAAACCTGGTGCACCGAATGCATGCCACAAGGTTCCCAAACGTTCCCGAAATATATATATATATATATATATATATATATATATATATATATATATATATATATATATATATATATATATATATATATATATATATATATATATATATATATATAATGGGCGAGTGGTTAGAACGTTCGCTTTCTGACCATCAGAACTGGGTTCAAATCTTACCACATCAAGAGGGGGCGATCTCAGCGTGCGGCTCATTTGGAAAGTGCCTGAAAACCGTATCATGGGTTGACCAAAGCCTCGTGAGTGAAGTCGGTGGTTGTGCCATCACGAAGTCACTAGTCATCGTGACCGAGGATTTTGAGTGTGCTAGCCTTGTTCAGACTGCTGATCATGTTTGTCCCCCAGAAACTATAACTAAGGTCCGCTCAGCATAGTTACAATATAAACCACAGGTGGGCCCTGTGGGTATTGAACATACACAAATATGCCTGAACATATTGGTTTACCGCACAAGTAGACTGACATCCTTGGATAGGGGTTGCTGCGCCATTTAAAATCACCCACGTCTCACCCAAGGTTACGAAATGAGGTTACCTTAAATCAATGCTTCCCTATTTTTTTTTCTCTTGGCTTCAGTTTCGGAATGAAAATTTTCTCGCCCCTCATCGAATTTTATGCGACATTTAAAAATTTTAAAAAGTAGAGAGGTTTAACGGGAGATAACCGCGGATTTAAAGTCAGAATATTATTACTGATAACTCTCTCCCCCAATTTACAAACACTATTTACAATATTCTTAATACTTGATATAATTCAGAAATATCACAATGATAAAATCTGTCAATAATTATTCACAACTATTAATACTGGGACTCATGCATGCAATTGCAAGCAATCTCTAATATTTTAAATTCTGAAATGAAATTTAATTTTGATATATGAAATTATTGAAACTACAAATCTTTGATCGTCTTTCAATCATTCCGCCTCACCTGCTATCCTCTTCCGCCATGCCTATGGGTGCATAAAAATTCGGGAGTAACAGCTGCATATTATGATGAGACTTTGGATGAGTCATGAATGATCGAAGATTTGAAGTCTTAAAGAGTGTAGTGATCGGAAATGCTTCCTTACAGGATTCTATACAGCTCAGATCAAGAAGCTGTTTCAGTGGGACATTTTGCCTTAACAATAGAAGGGAATGTAGACGAGTGGACATAGTGTTCATGAGAAGGCTGGACTAAACTGTGAAGGTCAGGTCTGGTGGAACTAATGAATTTATCTCGTTTGAACCTTTGAAAGGAAAACAGACAGTGAGTAGCGAGAGGCTACCAAACTTTTATCGGGTTGTAGGCGGAAAACAATTCAACGTCCATAGTTCAGCGTAAACGCTTTTGAATTCTGTCGAACTACAGAAACACGATTCGGCAGGCAATACTCCATTTTTATTCTGTTCGAACCCTTGTACCGTCAAAGCATATCAGTGAAAGTCAGGTACTTTCTGGAGTGATACATGGAAAACGACCATTTATCCAAGAACATTGATTTATCGTATATGCTTGCCCCTCATGGTATCTGGAGTAAACTTGTGTTCCAACAGACGTTTGTGGCAAGGAACTTCACTGAGAGAATAATCTTTAATCATATCTGTGGAAAAGTCAATATCTGCGCTCAGATAATGAAACGTGACTAGCTTAATATCTGTGGTACTGAATGTTACGTGCAAATCTCAACCATCGTTGAGCATGTCGATCTATATGCATTTTTTCCTCCAAAACATAACTGCTTTCATTTAATCACAACATGGAAGCTTTTCTACCTGCTTACAGCATGGCTTATGCTAACCTCCAGAAGAGAAATACTTGTTAGGCGCACGCTTTCCACGGAAATGAAGTGGGACGATTATATTAAATCAATTGCTACTTATCGTACAAGAAACCTTTGTTCACTGCGCCGCGCCAAAAGATTTTTCTCGCTAGAATCCATCTTGTATGCTTATAAATCTACAATTCGTTCGTCCATTGAATACTCCTGCCATATCTAGTCTGTCGTTCCTGCTGTATATCTCGCTATTCTTCCCAAAATCAAAGAAGGGTCTGCAAAGCAATCGATTCTGACGAGGCATTTCGGCTTCAGTCACTTTCTCAACGAACTGACGTGGCTTTCCTCTGTCTTTTCTGTGAACTTTTTCATGGCAACTGCGTTAATGGGCTTTTTTTCCATGCTGTCCCGAATACATGAATTTAAACGTGCTACTAATTAAGCTTCCCTTTTCATCATTCCTTCCCTTCGTCCATGCAAGGAATACGGTTGCCATATATGGTCTGGTACCCTCGCCGTTCATTTCGAGGTTCTCAACAAAATCCAAAGACAGATATGCAATATGATCGGCCCTGACTTGGCATTTCGACGTCAGTCACTTTCTCATAGATGTAATGTATCTTCCCTCTGTCTTTTCTACAAATATTTTCATGGCAATTGCTCTATTTTTACTGGATACCCGAATATATGTATTTAAGCTTGATACTTGGTTGGCATCTCAGTCCCATCCTTTTACTGTTGAAACAGTTAAATGCAACCACCTCTTTTAACTGAACAGCTTCTTCTCACGCACTTACCGACAGTAGAATTCTCTCTCTTTCTCTTACATGCTTCCCTGATTACTATGATCTTCAAAAATGTAAATGTAATGTCAATCGGCATCTTTTGTTGCCTTCATCCCCATTCTTCTTTTTACCCTTTCCCCAATACCCCCTATAGCCAGTCTTTTCCTTGCGTACTAGTGGTACTCTCGCCCTGCTTGGGGTGAATTGTTTATATATATATATATATATATATATATATATATATATATATATAAACGTTTGCAAAATCCTTTTAAAATCTTTTTCGTCTTTCTTCCTCTATTGACATTGTTTGATGTCTGGTGTTATATTTAATAGATTTCTCTTTGTGTGCCTTTCCTTCCTGTCACAACATCTCCCATGTCTTCTTTTCTCTCTTTCTCTCTCTTTCTCTCTGTTTGTCTGGACTCTGCCTCGTTTTCGATCGATACGCTCAATATTAAAATGGCTGCTCAACTTCTCTGGCTGTAATTCAAAGATAATCTGAAGCTTAATCCACTTTTGTGCATAACTTTGCGCCAAACAAAGCAGCTTGAAACCAGATAAAACACTCTACATATCTTGCGGTGGTCGTACTGGTCAATAGATGACAGTTTAAGCCGGATTTCAGCTTTAAAACGAATGGGTGTCGAGAAAGCGTCTTGGCTGTGTAGACACACGCAGCATTTCATCATGGACTTCAACAATATATTATGTCAAATATTTAAATGTACTTTACAAGACAATCATTTATTTCAGAAGTTATTCAGCCTACTATCATCATCGATTTCGCCATAACGTTTCAACCAATACGCTCTAACATTAGTTAAACGAATGCCATATATTATTGTCTATATGAGTGCCATTCCCCTAAAGTCAGTAGAGAATTTCTGTTATCTAGGAATTATTTTGCCAAACGCAGTGACTATAGATGACGGGGTCACACAACAGATTGCGGGAGCAAGCAGTTCCTTTGGAAGGCTTAGACGTAGACTATGGGATAAACATGGTGTGAGACTGAGAACCAAAATCAATGTAGACAAGGCTGTGGTTCTCAACATGCTTTTGTATGGTTGCGAAACATGGACAGTCTATCGTCGCCATATTAAGTTTCTCGAGCAGTTCCGAGAACGCTATATGTGATCCATCTGCAGAATTAAATGGCAGGATAGAGTCTCCAGTGTCGAGGTCCTAGAACAGGGGTGGCCAACCTTTTGATCCCATGTGCCAATATTTTGTACGATTAATTTAAATACGCCACACAAACATTCACTTTCTTTCAGTACGTGTTGTAATATGGACATATTTTAAGTTATAATAAAATCTACTTATTTGAAAATAATAAATAATCATGTAATTATTCTTACCTTAATTTAACGAAATCCAGACACAAACGCTCTCTCCAATGCAGTGGTAAAGAATGAGAAACATTTTAGAACACAATTCAGTGTATCAGTTAGTTGAGCCCTCAGTCAACCAAAAGGACCATGTCAGCATTTTTAACAAAAAGAAATGGGACAAACACAAATCAAACTTTTAGCACTTTCGCAAAGGACGTACAATAAATATAAAATCACTGAATTGAATGAGTAGAAGTGGCTTAGTTTCTTTTCATCAAAAGGATGCAATGCGCCACTTGTAAGCATCCAATGCGCCACTTATGGCGCATGCGCCACAGGTTGGCCATCCTTATCCTAGAACGATGAGTGGTACCCAGCATAAATATCCAGGTAAACAAGGCACAGCTTCGTTGTGTGGGGCACGTATATCGGATGGAAGATTCAAGAATTCTCAAAGCAATCTTCTTCAGTGAATTAGAAGCACGGCAACAGAGCACTAGGCAGACTGAAACTGAAGTACAAGGAAGCCGTTAAATACAATCCCAAGCTTAAAACCTCTGCTACTTCCAAGCGATCAACCATCTACTTAATAACAGGGATTGACGTTGCTTAACTTCGGCGATCGTGCGTGAACCGGTGTTCATAAGCCGTATTCGTTTTCACGTTACTTGTAAAAACAAATACCTTCTAAAACAAATACCTTGTAAAACAAAAATCTGGTAAAACAAGTAAATTGTAAAACAAATACCTTGTAAATAATATCTTGTAAAACAAATACCTTGTAAAACAAATACCTATATGGCAGGGAATGTTGGATAATCTCAAATGGATGCTGAACTTGTAAACAACGAAGTTTTATTTGGAAAAAAAAAATAGAAACAAAAAGGACACATACTTATATTGAGAAAAAATAATTTCTAATACACATAAGGAGGAAAGAGGGCTTAGAAAATTTGACACTCAAAGGATATATAAAAGGGAAAGCGGAAAGTAGCGAATAACATATCTAATGAGCTTGTGTAAAGGGTTGGCAGAACAGGGTTTAGGAGACATAGCAAAAAGGACAGACATTGATAAGAGATAGAAAGGACGAGATGTTGTGAAAACCCATGATCACCAATGTCCTAAAGAGACACGGAACAAAGAAGAAGAAGAAGAAGAAGAAGAAGAAGTTGAAGAAGGAGGAGGAACAGGAAGAGAAGGAGGAGGAGTAGGAGGAGGTAGATATGAGAGACAGAAGGAAAGAAAAAGGGAGAGTAAGTACTTTGAATTACAGAAAGGAATAAAAAAGGGAGAGTTAGTACTTTGAATTAGAGAGAGTTAGTATTTTGAATTAGAGAGAGAAATAAAAAAAGGGAGAGTTAGTATTTTGAATTAGAGAGAGGAATAAAAAATGGGAGAGTTAGTATTTTGAATTAGAGAGAGGAATAAAAAAGGGGGAGAGTTACTACTTTGAATTACAGAGAGGTATAAAAAGGGGAGAGTTAGTACTTTGAATTATAGAGAGGAATAAAAAGAGGAGAGTTAGTACTTTGAATTAGAGAGAGGTATAAAAAGGGGAGCGTTAGTACTTTGAATTATAGAGAGGAATAACAAGAGGAGAGTTAGTACTTTGAATTAGAGAGAGGTATAAAAAGGGGAGAGTTAGTACTTTGAATTATAGAGAAGAATAACAAAAGGAGAGTTGGTACTTTGAATTAGAGAGAGGTATAAAAAGGGGAGAGTTAGTACTTTGAATTATAGAGAGGAATAACAAGAGGAGAGTTAGTACTTTGAATTACAGAGAGGTATAAAAAGGGAAGAGTTAGTACTTTGAATTATAGAGAGGAATAAACAAGGGAGAGTTAGTACTTTGAATTAGAGAGAGAAATAAAAAAGGGAGAGTTAGTATTTTGAATTAGAGAGAGGAATAAAAAGGGAAGAGTTAGTACTTTGAATTAGAAAGGAATAAAAAAGGGGCGAGTTAGTATTTTGAATTAGAGAGAGAAATAAAAAAGGGGAGAGTTAGTATTTTGAATTAGGGAGAGGAATAAACAAGGGAGAGTTAGAACGTTGAATTCGAGAGCGGGATAAAAAAAGGAGAGTTAGTACTATGAATTGCGGAGAGGAATAACATTGGCGCTATCATCATTCTCGACTATATGTCTGCACGATAAAGATTGTTAATACCAAGATTCTTTGGACGGGATATATCATTTAATATCGGTGTCTCTGAATGACGTCCCTTGACCAGTTCTCTACACCTGATCCAATGGCTGAGGAAACAGACTGACCAATAGTGGGCCTGGTCGAAGGCTTGTGTGCCACGCTAATTGACTAAATTGTTTGGGGTTCCGGAATGACGGTGTAGCGAAACTCACAGATAATTCCCATGTGTTTAGTTGACTCATTAATGTCCAGACTGTCTGGCTGTTAATTAGGCTTCGGTCGTAAATGTCGAATTGTAACCAAAAGGGAAAAACGGGTATGTCTCTCTCTCTCTCTCTGTAACGCCACGTCTGTGCGTAGGGTCGCATCAATAACTGAAATAAAATAAAATAAAAATGTTATAAATTAGAGGTAGATTTTATCTACCTACCAAATTTCAAAAGTATTTATGTTATTATTCAGTCTAGACATTAATAAGTATAGCCTGTAATGTGACAGGGTACTTATTTTCACAGTCTGTTCGTACTGATGGAGATATTTCATTCTTTTAAAGCAAGTCTATATATCTTTTTTTTTTTAATCCTTTACCCCAAGCAAGGAGATAAAGCTACTAAAACGCA
>CAHIKZ030005327.1:1835000-1840000 GCA_903632075.3 Acanthosepion pharaonis | reverse complement strand
ATGTATATTTTATTTTTGCATTATTTTTAAAACCGAGAATTTACTTTTGATTACAAATGTCAGAAAATGGCCGTTTCCATTGTTTTTTTTTCTAAAAAAAAGCAACAAAAAAATTCGAATAAAAATCATTATAATTTCTATTATAAATACACCACAATATTTTGCTTTCTGGAATTAGAACATCTAATCATTTAGCTTTGAAATGAAGCTAAAAGGAAAGCTTAAAGGTAAATTTTTCATTTATGAAAATACATTTAAACCTTAGGTATTATTAGAGATATCTAGTCTACAGTATTTGTATCTGCAATGGTAATGGTAATATTACCCGTTATTCTATAAGGAAAGTTTTAGCATTCACTGACCGAACAGCCAGTACTGCTTTCAGTTGAAAATTATAAAATCTTTCACAATTTTTCCAGAAAATAGGTTTCTCAAGTCTGGTAACTTTTATCGCTTTTTCCAGTAGCTGATGGGGTTTCATTCCTAACTTTTCATTTGAAGTACTGTGGAGTGTCAACATTTTGATTGTGTCATTATTTTCTCTTCAGGTTAAAAGACCAAATATTTTAACTATTGATGTTGTTAGTTTACCTCAAGTGATCTGGTTTCTGTTATTTGGTACAGTACTTTTTTTTTTGGTGATTCTGTAGCACAAATCCATAATGTTAAAAGAAGGACAGTCTTTGCCAATTCCCTCAAGCTTTATTCACTCAGAGTCACTTTTAACCTGTGGTATTAGAAAGCGGTTGTATAGAGATGACAGTTTAGACCAAAGGTCGGCAACCTACGGCCCGCGGGCCGGATCCGGCCCGCGAAGGCATTTTGACCGGCCTGCGAGCCTGATTACCAATGACTCTATTTTTAACATGAGAGACGAGGCTTTTGGATTAGACTATCTGCCAGTTATCTTTCATGAGACTTATTTTACCGAGTTGTGTTGCCTACGTTTAATATGAAATAATGGATACATATTTGTTCAGGCCCTTGGCTACATTAAAAGATAACAGAAGCGAAAGGAACGATAAAGTGAAAGAGGCCAAGGAGGGACTGACATGCGAGGTAGCAGAAATCTAAAGACAGTTAAACATACGCACATTATACACACATGCCTCATGAATGTGTGGATGATACAGGATGTATACATACGTAAGTGTATATGTTTGCAACTATTTGTACTCGTATGTATGGGTATATGTGCTTCGTTTTTGTTTGAAGTGTGTGTGTGTGGTTCGTTGGTGGAACAATTTTCAATAACAGTTTCAAACCTACACGTCATAATTTCATCCATTTCACTTCGGTTGATTTTTTTCACTTTGAAGTATTTTGACGTTCCTTGACGAAAAAGTAATTTTTGTTAGGTGTTTTTTAATTTTAGATTTTCTTTTTTTTTCTGATTTCTCAATGTTTATTTTCATTATGGTTTTAAATATTTAGCTTGACAGGGGTCTGCATATGTAATTTTCCTTAATTTTTCATTAATGGCCTTCGTCCGGCTGTCGAATCGTCATTATAACATGATCCGGCCCGTGGGGGTCGAATGAGTTGCTGACCCCTGGTTTAGACAATTCTGACCATGTTTCGCGCCTTGCATGAGATTCTTATAAAAGTCACGATCTGACGAGGTTATTTTAAGAACATTTCAGAACATGTTTTCAGGTTTTGTTTCAATTTGCGGGGTTGGGCAAAACTACTCCTGGCGCTGCACCTTCTATGTTCAATTTCTTTTTCTCTTATACTATTTTTTTTGTAACTGATCAATTCGCCCAGGCGTTTGAAGTGTTTAGTATTTCTTTTTTAAGCATTTCACCGCCTAGCAAGGCGGGAAGCCACTAGCACGCAAGGGGTTATAGAGGATTTGGAGCGAGAGCAGATAGAAATGATAGAGGAAAGGATAAGGAGAAGGATAGTGGATAGATCAAGGCAACTGGAGATGTCGATTGACATTACATTTGAGTAGCTATCAGGGAAACAAGAATAGGGAAGAAAGTTCCACAGGCGAGAGGTGTGAGATATGAAGCTATTGGAGTAGAAGTGGCGACTACATTTAACAGTTTCAACAGTGAGAGGATGACAGCGGGATGCCAGCCTCGTAGGACGCTTGAATTTGCGAAGTATTGGAATCAGCGAAAACAGCTCACCGGGGCAATTACCATGAAAGTATTTGTAAAAAAGACAGAGAGAGGCGACGGCGCGTCTGTGAGAGAGTGACTGTAGACGAGATGTCAGATCAGGGCCAATTACATTGCATATCCGTCTCTGGATCTTATCAAGAATCCCGAGGCAAACAGAAGGGGCTCCAGACCATATATGGCAGCAATACACCATGAAAGGGCGAATGGTTGATTTGTAGATCTGAAGGATCGATTCCGGGGAGAAAAATTACCTGGCGTGGGACAGGGAGCACACTTTCCTTGCGGTGGATGAAGCAACTGACGCAATGTATTTGTTTCATCTCAGGTCAGTAGAGAGGCGCTTTCGGGAAGCTTAGCGTCAGATATACTAATGGGGGGTGGCAGGGGAGGATCTCTGTGGTGATTAATAGAGAGCAGTTTTGTTTTGGTGGCGTTAAAGTTAACCAGCCAATTACAGCCCTTGTTCACAACCGATTGGAGATCCTTTTCAAGACGAATTCCACATTCTAACTTCTTTTTGCCAGCAATATATAATGTGATTCAGGCATTCAGGACAAAAGCTTTCTAATGTATAGAGGATTTAAATCCATTTTTATCTTTTGTCTATCCATTTTACAGTGATTTTCACCCTTTATAAGGCCCAAGAGCTTTCTAGATACAGCAATACAGAGTAAGAGGCACAGTTTATAGAGATACGGAACTACTCTCTTATAATCATAAGAGACACGTTCCTCCATCTATGGCTGATGCTAACCACCAGAAGATTGAATCCATGCCGCTTCTCGGGCTAACATTCTCGACTGACATGAAGTGAAATACTTTTATTGAATCAGTTGTAAAGTCTGCTTCTAAGAATTTAGATTCACTGTGTCGTACTAGGCAACCTTTCTCGCCAGAATCTATAAGAATATATATATATATATATATATATATATATATATATATATATATATGTGTGTGTGTGTGTGTGTGTGTGTGTGTGTAAAAAGTCTACAATTCATCCATGCTTTTAATATTGCTGCTAGATATGACACGGGGTTCCTGTTATATATGTTTCGAGATTCTTGCTAAAATCAAAAGACGAATAATCAGCAATATTATATGTCCTACCCTGGCATCTCAGTCAGTTTTCCACCGCCGTAATGTAGTTTCCCTGAGGATTTTCTATAAACACTTACATGGCAATTTTTCGGATAAGCTCTTGGCTGTCAAGGGTTTATCAATTTCGGTGCAGTACTAGATTGGCGGCAAGATCTGATCATTTCATTGGCTAGATGTAACCGTAAGTTTCACGCTAACAGATTCTTTTCTAGCACTTCCCCCTTGTAGAACTCTCTTCAGTCTCCTCGCCTTCCCGCCAACTTTGATTTTCAAAAGTTACGTCAATCGTTTTCTACTGTCCTCTTAATTACACTTCTACGTTTCTCGCTCCTTAATATCGTCCTGGGTAAGACTACATCCGCGTCCTGGGTAAGACGTTAAACTAAGTCCAGCAGCAAGGCCTCTGATCAGGATGTTTTGAGTAGCATTGAACCACATCTTAATTGCTGGTGTTCCCAGGTCCACCCTGACCCGGGGTGGCAGCACCAGTTAGGGTCCCAGCTATGGGTAAATAGTTAATTATTACGAGCAATACTTTTTTAAAAGATTGTTACCAGCAATACAATTTTGATGGAAATACATTACCAGAAAGAGATTTTTGACAAAACAAAATATTACCAGCAATAAATATTTTTTTGTCAGAATTAAATAACCCATTGAGGTTGATATACCGTAAAAAAAACTAAACCAAACAATCTTTCTTTAATAAAGTTCTTTTTTGTTTCTCTTACATACTCAGTAAACCTTTGATAATGGTTGACCCTAGACTTGAACTTGATATAGGAAGCTTCCTGTTCGGAGTCGGCTCCACAAAGCAGCTATTTCAAGGAAGGAGATGCCCGAGTGAAAGTTACATTCTATATGTAACGACATGTGCCAATATATATATATCTTGACGTATTCGTTCAATATTTCCTCGTAATAGCTCAGGTTATATCGAGGAACCAATAATATAATTTAGTTGCCATCATCGTGTCTTCAGGAAAAATCATTGTTAGTGCGATATGAAAGAGAAACCCGAAAACGTAAGTCGTGCGTGGGTTACGCCTGCAGGGTTAAATAGGAAGGCCGTCGATGTCGACCCCGGTAAATTACCGAGTATATTGTTCTCGGAACCCACGCAAAAGTTTCAGGAACTTAGAAGAGATGATATCGTTTGAATACATGAAGATTTCGATCAATATGAACCGGAAATGGTGAACACTTGGCTATATAAAAATGACAGATATTAAAAGAGTTTCGTAATATTTCATTTGAAGATGACGATTAGTTTAAAATCATTAAAAAATGCGATTTGTCTGACAGTGTATACATTTGTAGAATCAACATATAAGAGAGTCGCTTATTCCAATTTGATGTATAATTATTAATAGATAATATTACGAAACAAATAATATTAATTAAAGGTTTACAATGTCCGTATATCTATCTATCTATCTCTCTCTCTCTCTCTCTATATATATATATATATATATATATATATATATTATATATATATATGTGTGTGTGTGTGTGTGAAAAGTGTATATAAATATAAATAAATATATATATGTATAATTATTTATATATTATACGCACGGTTCTTATTAGAAAACGCTCAATATCAGAGATAGAGCTAACATATTTGGTTCGATAGATGTGAGTTTGTCATTAACGAGACATTTCCGCCACACTTCCAATGTTTAAATTTTAACATTTCAACATACAAATGCGTATGTATAGACATAACACCACCCGTATACATACATATGTCATATTCGAAACTGC
>CAHIKZ030005327.1:1820000-1832500 GCA_903632075.3 Acanthosepion pharaonis | reverse complement strand
AAACAATAACAAGATCTAGACGGAAAAAGGAAACGATACAAAAGATAACATTCGAATCAACCAAGTTTATAATCGTTCAACTGCAGAAAAACCGCCTTCTCCTCGTTTGAAATAATATCGCGCTCACTGAAAACCCGTCATCAAAAGCCAATTCATGTTTGGTTAGCTTACGAGATGCTTTTATAAGAAAATGGCAAAAATCCGATATATTTAAATGGACACTCGACCACACGCATTATTTCTTTCATCTGACCCACGGGCGTGCCGATCAAATTTCCTTAGTAATAACAGAAGTACATTATCTCTAGAAAAAAAGTAAAAGCCATGAGACAACATCTAAGTGCTTGATAAAAAGAAAAGCCGAGAGAACCAATCATCATATTTGCACTGTGTCAACTGCTAGATACGAAACTGTGTCTCAAATTATACTGACTTATTTTTTTTTTTTTATGGCAGCTCGATGTATCAAATCGGATTAAACGTGTGTACCATTCTTGATGGAAACTAACGGTAATTAAAAAAATTCACTTTGTCTATATATTTGCAATGAGAAAAGTACGCACGTGTAGGCTTTAAGAAAGTTTCGTTCAACTGAGAATACAAGTTTCGTGTATAGTGTCCTTTTATAGTCCCAGTAAACAGAAATAGCTCTCTAAAAGAGGAGAGTAACAATACAAGCGGAGACCCTCTTGATTATTCAAAACAAATATTTTATTATTCGTACTTTTTAGATAAAACATTTTCATTATTATTATTTTATATCTAAAGTGTGGCTAGTAACAAAAAATTCTACCTTTTTAGATGTGGTACGTTTTAGATGAAGAATTTCCAGCAAATGTTTTTATTACAGTTTTACTCAAGCTTAAATCGTTGCTTTCTGGATAATGCCCTTTACTTATTATTAATTTAAAAATTAAAAAAAAAACGAATTTTACAGATAATTATTGTAATCACAGAAGTACACAGGTGTAGACAGCTTAATTCAGCTGAGAATACAAGGTTCGCGTTCAGTGTCCTTTTATAGTCCCAGTAAACAGAAACAACTCCTTCAAAGGAGAGTACCAAAACAAGGGGAGATCACTCTTGATTATTCATAACAATCTTTAGTCGCTATATATGCCAGGTATGCATGCTTGTTGAAATAGAATATTAGCATCTATTCGTTGATTTTTAACGTTGACATGATGGCGTTCGGAGTTACACGTTGAAAAAATACTTATCTAAGATCTTCTATACAAGATAGCATGTGTGACACAGAGTCGTAATTAATGTGTAACTCTGTACACATAGATATGGGGAGTTTATTCTTTCGTTCCACCAGCAACGTAGCGATAGAAACCTTTTAAAAGGCTTTATTCTTTAGTGACACCAAAACAAACGTTTCCAGCCCAGACCCAGCTTGCTACATTCATTTGGTTGAATCAGCCTCGTTCTCATAGGTATTCCTTTGTTAAGAAAGATGTTCGACAGCTTCTTTCGAAGAAACGCTGCCTCGTGGCACAAAATCCTGTAGGGATTCATCTCCAAATGCTAGAATCTTAGCCCCTTCAAATCTAGGCTCAATCATCTATCCACCCTCGACATACTCGTAATCTTCACTTCTTTCTTTTCTAAGTTCGTATCTCACACAACCTTCTGTAACCCTCTACTTTGAGTGGCTCTTGTACCTTCTAGAGTTCAAGCTTTCATGGTGTTCCTAAACCAGGTATGGGCAACATTTTAACGAGCAGTGGGCCGCTTGATCTATGGCCCATCACAAGGCGGGGTGGACTACTAAAAAGATCCAAAGTAATTTTTCTTTGTCGGTACCTCAACTCTTTTCACTACAGATGACCATATGCGTAAATATTTACTTTAAAAATGGTAGGAAAATTTTTAATTTTTTAAAGAAGATTATTTAAAATTGAAAAAATTGAAGACGACAGTGATATTTTCATATGTCACTGGGTGGGATTTATTTCGAATTTATTAATTCTAATGAGCTTTTCTTCTTTTATAAATAAAAGATGTTTACATGTATGATCTTCCTTAGTGAAAATCACCAATGGTTTAAAAGGCTGACAACTTTACTTTGTCCATAATTTTACAAAATTCCAAAAACATTGTACAGGGTGGTCCGAAAGTCTTGTCACTACATAATATAATTTTCTATTTCAACGTTTTGTGGGGTATTATCAAGGAGAGATTTTCAGGTGAAGGATACTAGAATAGCCATCAGTTGAAGGGTGTCGTTCGGCGAGCCTTTGCAACAATCAACAAAAACAGCTTCGTAAAATATTGCACAGGTCATGCCGTTATATTATTTGGTGCCACGAAAATGATGGCGTTCATACGGACCTTCCCGATGTGTGGTAGCGTCAATAAATGTGAATAAACTGAATCCAGTATATGTATATTTTTATGACTGAATCATTTATTGTTCTATTGTTCTCATAACTTTTTGGTAGTGGGGGGGGTGATAAGGCTTCCGGACACCCCTGTACTTTATCATTGTCTATGCATGTTGTTATGTAAACAAACGAAAGAAAAGAAAATTTTAAGTAACGCTATTTTCCTTATGCATTTAAACGTGCCATTTAAAAAAATCTAAAAGGAGCCGCATGTGGCGCGCGAGCCGCATGTGGCCCGCGAGCCGCATGTAGCCCGAGAGTCGCATGTGGCCCGCGAGCCGCATGTGGCCCGCGTGCTGCATGTGGCCCGAGAGCCGCATGTGGCCCACGTCTGTCCTAAAGTCTAGACGCATAGGCAAAAAAGCATATTTTCAAGAAATTATATTTTCAGCTATATTTTATTGACCATCATTTTTAAAGATATTTTTCATCATTTTCAAGATGATTTCTATCATTTGTGATGCAAATTTTGATGCACTTTGCAAAATTCACGGGAACTTGATGCAATAGCTCTACATTGCCGTGAAGTGAAGTTTAGCACATTTACTCTCAATGCATCCAATCAAATGTGTTGCATCAGTGATTTTCACTGAGTACACCTTGTCCTTTACCATACTCCAGAAAAACAAGTCAGTTTTTATTTATTTCGACAAAACCATGTATGGAGGTAAAAAAAAAAAAAATATAGCCTATGAAATTTCCTGATTGTCCAGACCTTACAGACACTCTGTAGATAGTGGACGCCATGGCTCTTGCATGAATTTTCATCTTTTTCTCTGTGATGCAAATGATAGAAGCAAATTCCATAATAAGTATTAATTTGTGGAAGAAACACTTGAACAACTTCAGTTTTTAACTCTTCAAATTAATCGACATTTTTCCTCCTTTTCCTCAGAATCTTGAAGATGGATAAAATATTATCCGAAAGACCCATGAAAGAAAAAAAAAAAAACACTATGTTCATTTTGCACGCACAGTCATTGGTCAAAAATGTAAAATGAAATAAAATGTATACCTTGTCCATCATATATATATATATATATATATATATATATATATATATATATATATATATATATATATATATTTCTGAAGAAGTGATAGATTTTATTTTTATTAAATTAACAGTTTTTATTACTTAAACGTTATTTTTAGTGGATACCCATTTTAGATACACTTTCTGTTTATTTATTAAACACTATATTTATTTATTTACCTGAATATTCAAGAAATCTTATTCAAGAAATATTGTAATTTAATTTAATATCAAAAGATTTTTCGAATAATATTCATTCAGGTAGACGAAAATAAATACATATATTATTTCAAAAATAAAAGGGGCGTCTATTCAAATATGGGTATCCACTAAAAAAACATTTAAGTAATAATCATAATATATATATATATATATATATATATATATATATATATATATATATATATACGTGACAAGGTACAAAAGCATCAATGCCGTCTTTAACTCAAGAAGAAACCACTGTGGCACAAAAGTGTCTCAATCGTAACGTTAAGAATATCAATCCAACGGGCATCTCGAAAAAATAAATCCCAATCTGTACGCTCGTAACAGAAAGAACTCTTATGAATAGGATGTTCCTTTTCAATAGGCGACTCAGATATCAACTACTGAATGATCTGAATTACCAAGCGAACAGAATGCGGGAACGTTATAAGTATGTGCTTAAACCCCATTAAATACATCACAATATGAGATATTTCATAAAAATTATCATCATCATCATTTGACTGTAGATCATCGACACAATACGGACGATCGTTTCTTTAGCTGTATAGTATGTGCTACCCTAGGACTAGGTACAGTTTTGAATTCAGAGTTACATTGCCTTGATCGGTTGCTACCCAAGGGGTATAGAAGCCAGTCAGTCCTGCTATTTACTGATATTTAGGCGAGGGAGAAAAAGAGGATTCATACCTTTCCCAAATCTATTAGCACATAAGTGAATGTAATTGATCCAACTGGAATTCGAACTCAGCTCTCCGATTTCTCAGTCCGAGCCGCTATTTATTACTCATAACAATAGCAAGGAAAAAATATAACAAGTTAAGCAATATGTTAAATTATCTCCCTACCTCTTTCCCTTTTACTTGTTATGGAAGTTGAACGCCAGACTTCTATACATGTCACGAAATAATGTAACCATATGTATCTGTCCATAATGAAATTGTCTAGGATTATATACAGACAACTTCCTGTCATTACCTATATATATATATATATATATATATGAAGAAAAATATACAGAAAAAACAAACAAAAATCCTAATATGCAATTATACTGAATTAATGTTAATATAAAGTCAACGTCGGACGTTTCGGTCTATTTTAGACCATCTTCAGGACATTATCATTTAAACATAATTAACATTAGAACATATAAAAATTCAACACGAAAAGACGATGAACATAAAAGCACAACTAATCCAAACAGATAACAGAAATTTTTATATAAGATCAACGTTCAGTTTGTGGCACCTTGCATTATTAGAAATATTCATAGAAATATGATTTAATTTTTTCTTATTCGGTTTACTAAACAGGTTGTTGATTTTTTTTTAAAACGGAAAATAATTGAGTTGAAAATAATTCACTAAGATTGTACTTGGACGATCCTAAGGGAAGAAGAAGGAAGGGGAAAGAGAGAGGTCGAGAAATACAAAAAAAAAAAAACGGTCATTAACAAAAACACGAGTCAGAAAGATATCTTAGCTAGCATGTTGACCGAATTTTTTTTAAAGACAATTGGAAGAATAGAATTAGAAATAATAAGAAGAAAGAAAGGGAAAAAAGACATGATATCAAAACGGGCCGCTTGATGGAAGCCAGATATCGGTCAAAGCACCTAGCCTACTTTTGCATGGAAAGACACCTTATCAATTTGGATAAAGAGAAATTTTGGGAACAATGAAACAATCTTAATCAGAGAAAAGTGTCTTTTGGGTTGAGGGGAGACCGGTGGAACGGTATACAGGCTCTGACCTGTTAAAAAATTAGAACCCCCACAATAATAAAGTGGAGACATTTTCAATGTAGATAATTAAGATTTTTGACTATCAGGAAAAACAAAGAGGTAAAAAGAGGGACAATTGCTTTTTGGCTCACAGAGGGCGCCAAGAAGGCGGAAAAAAAGATCCTTTCTGAAGTCAAGTCTAATTAGCGGCGGGCTGTTTGACAAAGTCCAGGTGAGAGAAGGCCAAGATGGTCATTTTTCGTACGTGCGAAAAAAAAAAAAAGAAAAATTAGATTTTGTTTTTTTAGAACAAGAACGATATAAGCCCGCCCCGATTGATTGCAGGAAACGCCCAATCAGGATCTCATTAGCCGAAAACGGTCACGTGGCTGCAGAAAAGAAAAGAAAGAAATGCTCAACCAGAATCCCATTAGCCGAAAAACGGTCACGTGGCTGCGGAAAAGAAAAAGAAGAAATGCTCGATCAGAATCTCATTAGTCGAAAGCGGTCACCTGACATACGAGAGACTAAGAGAGATGGTGTGCACCTCCCACAAAAAGGCACTGTGAGGAAGTAGGGGTGAAAACAATAGCGATAATGGGAAATCAAAAATAATGCGACTTTTGGAGTTATTGAGAAAACCCTGACGCCGACAGACCCACCCCAGTTTGTTGCGGCGTCAATAAAAGCAGGACCCCAGTCGACAGAAATCAGTTGGAGTTGGAGTGGAGTTGCAGCTGGACCGCGGGCAGGGAAAGAGCCTGAACGCGGGCATCGGGCCCGATTCACTCGCCCCTTTGCGGGCAAAAGAATCCTCAGACAAGAAATCCTTCCAGCCTAAGTCGACGAAGAAGAAGAAATACAACCCAAGTCGAAGACAAGAGAACTTCCAGCCTAAGTCGACGAAGAAGAAATACAACTCAAGTCGAAGAGAAGAATCAACTGCGAATGATCGATAGAAATTAGCCCCAGTGTCGAACCAAACCACACTCCGACATACACATTCTAAAGAGTAGGCAATTCGAAATCTTTAGGTTGTGTGATAGAAGCTTGGTGCCATAGTCCACAGAGCGGGTCGGGAAATGAGAACAATTTTGTTTTTATGTAGCGGACATTAAGATATAAAGGGTTGTAACCCATTTTTTTTCATCAGCAATCTTTTTTTTGTCTCGTGAGTTTATTTTCTCTTTTATTTGTGTTTTGCCACCCACGTCGGACTCAACTTGTATCGGCCCCAATCCCTGCTGGTTCCGTCTGTCTAAGATCTAAACACAGCGTGGGTAGACAGACCGGAGATCGGTACAGTTGCTTTAGTGACCAGGTATTGGAAGCGAGTCGGGAAAGGCGAGGCTGGTGATCATCTGACCAAGGGGTTGGAGCGGCACGCTTGGACCCAGGAGGAGCGACCAGGAGGAGCGACGTCACCGTTGGCGCCGTAACCAAGGGATTCGACCCTGGGCCAGGTGTGTAACCGTCACAAGTTTAAATATGATCACGTCGTCGTCACGTGGGCGATGTTGTGAAAACGTATTCGAAGATGATTTCAAAATATTAAAATATTAAAAAAGTCGATTGAACTATTTAATATAAACAGTTCAAGAAATCCCTTCCGTTGATATCGGAATACGCAGAGATCAATAGGTTCTTATATCTTCATACAAGCTTGAAGTCCTTCACGTTACAAAGCAAATCAAAAATATCAGAACGATGAAATAATTTTAAAAACAGTTCGATAATAAATCCTTTCCTTACTTTATCAATAGATTCTTATATTTTCGTACAAGCTTGAAGTCTTCCATGTTATAAAGTAAATTCAGGTTTGTATTTCCAGTAGACAGTATGTAAGCAAATATATGGATATATATATACTGTCGGATCTATATCCATATATTTGTTTATATATATATATATATATATATATATATATATATATATATATATATATATATATTTTTTTTTTTTTCGGTGAGTTTGTATTTACCGTAGATCACATTCAATTGGTTAATCACGGTATAGCGCACAAGACTATTTTTAATTCTTTTTTCTAGAGAAAAGAGAAGAAGTATTCTGCTTTTGAAATTAAAATAATCGTTCACTCGCCAGTAGTTTACCATCGCCCGAGGAGACACATTTGCAGTATTGAAGCATAATTGCAATTGTGTAGCGATTTAATAAAATCCTAAAATAAATAATATTTATCTCGACTCTGTATTGAGCCCACTTTTTTATTAGATCTTACGGACAGTAAGATAAACCATTTGTTATCATTTTATCTGTATATATATATATATATATATATATATATATATATATATATATATATATATATATATATATATATATATATATATATATATATATATATATATATATATATATATATATATATATATGTATGTATGTATGAATGTATGTATGAATTCCCAAGGATATAGAATCAGATAGAACTCAATGTCCAGGACACTGTAAGAATATAGTATATATATATATATATATATATATATATATATATAGAGAGAGAGAGAGAGAGAGAGAGAGAGAGAAAGAGAAAGAGTGTGTGAGTGTGTGTGTGTGTATGTGTTTATATTTATGTGTGCGTATGTATATATACGTGCGTATATATATGTGTGTGTGTGGGCGTCATTCATTTTTGCATTCCACCTTGTTTGGCAGATTTTCTATTATCACGATGAGGAATATTTAATAACAAGATTGGTAAAAATGTCAAGAGAAAGAGACTGAATGCAGCGAGGAGAGGATACACCGAAAATGCATATTTAGAAAAGCATTGATTACAATGTCAGTGTCGTCTACACTTCATGTACGTGTTTAATTGTTCTTGATAGATATAAATGTCTATAGCACTTATACAGACAAAATGAGAGAATTGAAAAAGACTGAGATAGATAGATAGATAGATAGATAGATAGATAGATAGATAATGAAAAGACTGGGATACATAGATAGATAGATAGATAGATAGATAGATAGATAGATAGATAGATAGATAGATGGGATAGATTATGAAAAGACTGGGATAGATAGATAGATAGATAGATAGATAGATAGATAGATAGATAGATAGATAGATAGATAGGATAATGAAAAGACTGGGATAGATAGATAGATAGATAGATAGATAGATAGATAGATAGATAATGAAAAAGATGGATAGGATAGATAGATAGATAGATAGATAGATAGATGGATAGATAATGAAAAGACTGGGATAGATAGATAGATAGATAGATAGATAGATAGATAGATAGATAGATAGATAGATAATAAAGATGAGATAGATAGATAGATAGATAGATAGATAGATAGATAGATAGATATAGATAGATAATAATGAAAAGACTGGGATAGATAGATAGATAGATAGATAGATAGATAGATAGATAATGAAAAGACTGGGATAGATAGATAGATAGATAGATAGATAGATAGATGAATAGATAGATAGATAGATAGATAGATAGATAATGAAAAGACTGGGATAGATAGATAGATAGATAGATAGATAGATAGATAGATGATAGATAGATAAAAGACTGGGATAGATAGGATAGATAGATAGATAGATAGATAGATAGATAGATAGATAGATAGATAATGAAAAGATAGAGATAGATAGATAGATAGATAGATAGATAGATAGATAGATAGATAATGAAAGACTGGGATAGATAGATAGATAGATAGATAGATAGATAGATGGATAGATAGATAGATAGATAGATAGATAATGAATAGATAGATAGATAGATAGATAGATAGATAGATAGATGATAGATAGATAGATAGATAGAAATTGAAAAGATGGATAGATAGATAGATAGATAGATAGATAGATGGATAGATAGATAGATAGATAGATATAGATAGATAGATAATGAAAAGACTGGGATAGATAGATAGATAGATAGATAGATAGATAGATAGATAGATAGATAGATAGATTTATTTACTTATTTATTTATAAAAGACTGAGATAGATAGATAGATAGATAGATAGATAGATAGATAGATAGATAGATAGATAGATTGAATTATTTGTAAAAGATTGAGATAGATTTGAAAAAGTTATCAAGTAAAACATTCTGTTGGCTTATATAGTTAGATGTGAACAGATGGATAGAATATATATATATATATATATATATATAGATAGATAGATAGATAGATAGATAGATAGATAGATAGATAGACAGACATGAACACAACTGAGATAGATAGATAGATAGATAGATAGATAGATAGATAGATAGATATGAAAATGACAGAGATAGATAATAGATAGACATGAAGATGACTGAGATAGATAGATAGATAGATAGATAGAGAGATAGATTGAATTATTTGATGAGAGATAGATTTGAAAAAATTATCAAGTAAAACATTCTCTTGGCTTATATAGTTAGATGTGAACAGATAGATAGATAGATATATAGAATATATATATATATATATATATATATATATATATATATATAGATAGATAGATAGATAGATAGATAGATAGATAATGATGATGATGACTCAGATAGATAGATAGATAGATAGATAGATATGAACAGACTGGGATAGATAGATAGATAGATAGATAGATAGATAGATAGATAGATAGATAGATATGAAGATGACTGAGATAGATAGAGAGATAGATAGATACCGTGTATACTACATGACCACTATCCGTTACCCACCACAAGTTATCTTTAAATCATCTCCACATTCTTTAGACATACAACCTTCCATCTTGGCGATTAAGCGTTCTCCCTAATATAATACATTCCATTTTAGTGAATATATGTGCGTGTGTGAGCCCGCGCGCGCGATTAAGCGCTCTAATATAATACATTCCATTTTAGTGAATATATATATATATATATGTGTGTGTGTGTGTGTGTGTGTGTGTGCTTGTGTGTGCGTATATATATATATATATATATATATATATATATTATATATATATATATATATCTGTGTGTGTGTATAATTTGTAGAATGCTTCTAGGCACGACTGAACAGTGGAAATGCAATGTTGCAGGGAAGCCACCTCTCGCTTGTTCAAGTAAACATTCATTGTGTTCTGTGAATATAGAGTTATATGCAAACGTGTAGAGAAACCAGTGTAAATATTGTTGAGTTAGGACTTCGTTGGTGTTTCTTGTTTGAGCCCCGGGCAAAGAATATCAGCAAGATGAGGAACTGTTGTCTCGCCAATCTCTTGTTGTTTGTGATATTGGATGGATGTCTGCGAAATTAAACGTGTCTGTATGCCGCGGTTGGATCGATGGCCGGGAAAGCGAGATAATGCGTTGTTTCTCGCTGTCTGTTCGTATCTCTCACCCAGAGAAAATAGGAACACAGTCCACTACGTGCAAAATTCCAACATAAAAGTTCATATTTAAAAAAAAAAAAAAAATTTTTGAGTTGATAATCCAGTACACGTTAATTATTTTATGTCAAGTTTCAGGACGCGAGTGATAATGGCTCTCAACAACTTCCTATTTTCAAGTAGTTTTAAACTCGAGACCATCACGAAATTCTTCTTCTTTTATGGCCTTCCTTATACATGTGTGTGTGTTATATAGGTGTTGTGGTAGGATCCACCTAATTTGCATAGTGGAGTACCGACCATATAAATATGGTTGGTACCGGGAAGAGAGGGAGGAATCAAGAGATTCAATCCAGAGACTCTGCCCGACTGCGACTAAGTCAACACATTCTCCAGGAACGGTCTTCCCAAGAATATACAAAAGACTATATGTAAATATTGTGTACACTTTCTTGTTTCAATACATTTTGTTCTAAGTACATTTTGTGTTGCATTATTATTCCATGCATTAGTCAAGTTTCAACAATAGGAATGAAGTGTCGCTGCCGACACTGAAGATTGAACACAGATCACCAGAACACAAATACAGGCGATTGCATTTTGAATAAGTTGACTGTATCATCGTGAAAAAAATGGATATATGTGATCTAGCGTGGCGTCTAAATGATCCCTATTTCTATACTATCCTCTATTGATCCCTATATCTACACTATCCTCTATTGATCCCTATATCTACACTATCCTCTATTGATCCCTATATCTACACTATCCTCTATTGATCCCTATTTCTAATCTCTCCTCTATTATTATACGGTTCGCTATTCTCTATACTATTTCTCTATACTGATCACTAGTCAGTGGTTACTATTCGAGCGAGTAGTATCGAGCGAGTACTATTAGTGCGAGTGTTATTCGAAGGCGTCTGTCACCAGTATATAGTTACTATAGTTGTGTCTGCGATTACAAAGTCTCTACTACAACGAGCATTACGAAAGTGACAACAAGTGTTCGTTGACATGAAAAAAGAGTGTAAAATTTTCCACGCCTTTTTCCTTCATTATGTATCCTAGGGATATCAGATGACATTTTTCCTCATTATGTATACCAAACATATCAGACGCCTTTTTTACCTCATTATGTCTACCAAAGATATCAGACGACGTTTTATCTCATTATGTATCGCAGGTATGTCAGACGACTTTTTCCGTCATTATGTATCCCAGAGATATCAGACGCCTTTTTTCTTCATTATGTATCCCAGAGATGTCAGACACCATTTTACCTCATTATGTATCCCAGAGTTATCAGACGCCTTTTTACCTCATTATGTATCCCAGAGATATCAGACGCCTCTTTTCCGTCATTATCTATCCTAGAGATATCAGACGACTTTTTTCTTCATAATGTATCCAAGAGATGTCAGACGCCTTTTTACCTCATGATGTATCCCAGAGATATCAGATGACTTTTTCCGCCATTATATATCCCAGAGATATCAGACGATTTTTTCTTCATTATGTATCCAAGAGATATCAGACAACTTTTTTCTTCATTATTTATCCCAGAGATGTCAGACGCTTTTTTTTACCTCATTATGTATCCCAGAGATATCAGACGACTTTTTCTTCATTATGTATCCCAGAGATGTCAGACACCATTTTACCTTATTATGTATCCCAGAGATATCAGACGACTTTTTCTTCATTATGTATCCCAGAGATGTAAGACACAATTTTACCTCATTATGTATCCCAGAGTTATCAGACGCCTTTTTACCTC
>CAHIKZ030005327.1:1810000-1815000 GCA_903632075.3 Acanthosepion pharaonis | reverse complement strand
CGGCAGAGAGAAGAGTTGCAGGCCAGACAGGCAGTAAAGTTGCAGGCCAAAACAGAGAGCTCCAGTTCAGCCCCGGACGGCAGCGAGAAGGGTCCACCCCAGACGGCAGAGAGTGCCGTTGCAGGGCCAAACAGAGAGCTCCAGTTCTCAGCCCCGGACGACAGAGAGCTCAGATCACCCCAGACGGCAGAGAGAAGAGTTGCAGGACGGAAGAAGAAGAAGTTACTTGCAGTTATGCATAGAAGAAGTTGAAAATCAAACCAAGCCTCAAGAACAGAACTTCGTCTCAAACCAAATCGAAGTGAAGAAATACGTCCAACTCAAGCCGAAGAGAAGAATCAGCCGAACGACTGGTAGAGATTGGCGCCCAGTGTCAAAACTAAACCACACCGACATACAAAATTCTAGAGAGTAGGCAACTCGAAGTCTTTAAGTTGTATGATAGAAGCTTGGTGCCACAGTCCACAAAGGGGTCGGGAAGTAAGAATAATTTTTATGTAACGAACATTAGATATAAAAGGTTGTTACGCTTTTTTTATCATCAGTAATTTTTGGTCTCGTGAGTTTTTTCTTTTACTTGTGTTTTGCCACCCCCGTCGACTCAGCTTGCATACGGCCCCAATCCCTGTTTTATCCCGTCTGTCTAAGATCTAATCACAACGTTCAGTTACCCTAGTAACCAGGTGTTGGAAGCGAGTTGGGAAAGGCGAGGCTGGTAATCATCTAACCAAGGGGTTGGAACGTCACACTTGGAACAGCGAGGAGCGACCAGGAGGAGCGACGTCACAGTTGGCGCCGTGACCAAAGGATTCGACCCTGGACCAAGTGCCGTCACATATATATTATGTGTAGTTGAACTCATACAAGTGCGTTTAAAACATTTAGATTTCGGCATTAAATAATCAATATATATATATATATATATATATATATATATATATATATAAAATTGAAGATTGAAGTCCCCACTCAGAAGCGACAGGCTGTTTCATGCTAGACATCAATGTTCACTTTTTGAATAACGTATTACCAGACTAGGGTTAATACATCTTCCGTTTCAAATTTAGACACCCCCACCTTTCCCTGACTTGACATCTATGAAAGTAACTCTATACTGATACTTATTATTAACACCCAACACACGCCTACCCAATTTAAACAATTCGCCCTAGCTGTTACCATGGAAATTTTGATTTCAATTATTAAAACACGTAAATTTCAGTAATACGTTATTCCAAAAAAAATTTCGCTTGAAGATGGAACAGAGATTACTTTAACTTAATTTAATTCAAATAATTATATTGAAGTTTTCGGCTTTTGTTTTGAAACATGAGACCTCTTATGTCGCGAGTTGGAAACATATTTTTAAATAAATAATTATATATATATATATATATATAGGGTGTGATGAATAAACTGTTGTCTAATTTACGTAAAAAATGAAAATAACGCTGACATCTCATTTTAACGGATATATTGACCAGAATTACACAAATATATCTTAAAATACTAAAGAGAAAACTTATTCAATAAAATCCGCTATGTCTTCAATTATGGCTTCCCGATGTCTTCTGAATCTCCTGTGACTCTTCTAGATGGCCTCCTTGTTTAAGTTGGTCAATGCTTCCATAATCCTTCAGTTTTTCTTTAGTGTTACAAGGAATTTTGTTGGTCTCTCGCTCACCTGTGCCCTACACAATAATCAAGGCTGTTGCAGTCTGGAGAGTTAGATGGACAGATAAAAGGTGTGTTGTTGTCGCTGAAACTAGGTTTCCCTGCTTGTGTGGTATGGTGCAGAATCTTTGGTGCGTCCAAAGAACATGATGTGACGTGTTGTGTCTGAGGGACTCACCAAAACATTCGGGTGTTAGAACGATCAGAGTGGCTTTTCCGAGCTTCCGTACATTTGTAATCACCATTAAACTCTTCCAAATCTTTCCGAATCCTCTACACTCTTTCTCTGACTCTCAAACACTCTGAAATGTTCATATTGGAGCGAATTTCAAGCAATGCGTTTCATAATTTCTGACCGACTGAATTGCGTCATGGTGCACTTTTTCTCCCGAGACGGTGCCCAACTGACCCTGCTATACTCTGCAGTAGACAAAATCAAAAACAAAAACGCGCATGCGCGAAATTAAAAAAATATAAAATGGCGACAATTTGCCCATCGTACTCCTCATATAAAAAACCTAATGGCAAAATGGACAATTATTTTTGGGAGACACGCTTCGCCCTTTCGAATTTTATCGGACTAAATTATACGAAAAGCGTCGCAGGAAAATCATTTTTCCATATTGTCATTAATTTTCATAACAATATCTTCGTATTTGAAAAATTATATATCATTTACTCTCTCTCACACAGACGACACGTAGGTGCGCACGCACACACATACACACACATACACAAACACACACTCAAACACACGCACACACACACACATATATATATATTATGGTGATAATCTGATGATTTGCTGATTTTTCACTGGTTTACTGATAAGGAGGCATTTATGGCAAGCAGGCTATGTCGTAGATTGCTTAATATTGAAAAGAGAAATAGAGCATTAAGAGAATTAGCGAAGTAAGCATTAAGTTAAGAGGAAAAATCTAATTATATATATATATATATATATATATCCGGTGTAACAATAAAATTGACTAAATCGTGTTACACCATAATTGCTCATCCCACAAAATGTTTAATATGTAAAAAACCACTAAACTAATTTGAGCTTTTTTTATCCAGGTGTTCAGATACGACATTTAGCCATCTTGATACCATTTGTCGTCAGAATAATCGGAAAACCATTTGGGTTATTCAACTAGAAAAGAACAGGCTAAAACTGTTTTGCGTCAGTCGCACTGTCTTTTGTCCTCTCAAAAGAACAATGGTGAATAGAAAAAGATCATTCCGGCCTTTAGTTATGGTACCAATTTTCATACTCTGGCTTCCATCTTCAAATTCCATTCAAGAACAATCAAGAGAATCGGGAATACGTTTAAGAAAGAGGGAACGGTAGAAAGGAAAATAAGTTCAGGAGGTCCCAACAGGAAGAGGGATATTCACTTCAACTTAGATCTAAAGAGATCAATTGGAAAAGATCCAACTCAGTCCATATGACGTTTAGACCGTGAGAGAAGAGTTTCAGCTATGACAGTCGAAAAAGCAGTTTAAAAAGACTTGAAAAGAAAATGGTACGTGAAACGTGTATTACAACATGTTACTCCAGGACAGAATTTTAGAAGGTTAGTGAAGGCGAAGATCATATTGAATAAATTGAAAAATGATCCGGGAATAATATATATATATATATATATATATATATATATATATATATATATATATATGTATGTGTTTATCTGTTTGGATTGGTATTGCTTTTATGTCCATCGTCTTTTTCATGTTGAATTGTATATGGTCTATGTTATGTTTTATGAATATGTCCTGAAGATGGTCTATTAGACCGAAACGTCCGACGTTGACATTAAACATTAAAACAGCATAATCGCATACATGATTTTTGTTTGTTTTTTCAGTATATTTTTTCTTATATATATATATATATATATATATATATATAAACTTTATTTCAATCCTTTATTGTCTTCTTAAAATTAGCCATTATTATTTAATAATGAACATGTCATTTTCGTTTATGATTTGTTTCATCACGATTCTTGTGTATTAAGCCTGTAAGCCTCGGAGAATAGCAATAAAGTATATGTAATTATTTCTAAGATACAGCAGTTTTAATCTTAATCTAACAAATGGATAATATTGCTGTTACACTAGGTACAGACTCACAAACACAAACACACACATATATATGATAAGAAGAAGACGGAAATATTAATTATCCATTTCGTTTATAATTTTTATTTTTGAAATTGTGGAGGAGATTTCGTTCTAATGAGATGAACGTCTCGGTGTTCACGAAATAAAAATTATAAACAAAATGGATAATTAAAGTCTCCGTCATCTTATTATCATTATAATGCTCTGTCATCTACATTGAGCTCTCCCTGGATTTATTTATATCCTCCCTCGGAATTATCCCTTCTAGTCATAAACTGGTAATATATATATATATATATATATATATATATATATATATATATATATATATATATATATATATATATGTTTCGAACAATAAAAAATATTAAAAAATTAAAATCTTCAGGCACACTGATTGGATATTAATATTCTTTTGTTTTTATTATTATTTGTGTTAGAATCCTCGAATTGATTCGGCCAACATGGCCATCATCAGGAAATTTTTTTTTTTAATCTGATTGCTGGTAGAAGTGAACTCCAGGAATGAATATCTTGATGGAGAAAATGAACTTTTGTCTGCAGTTTTCATTTCTTTTTTTTTTGTTGTTGTTTTTTTTAACATGAATTTTGGTCAGTCCTTGTGTTGGTCAAACAGTCTTTTTTAAGTTGTTATTTAAGATAAGAGCTGGATGGATTCATGCTGCTCTGAATTCCCTTTTATCGGTTCCTGGAAAAGGGATGTGTCTCTGTTAAGTGTGTGTGTGTTATTTGGTTTTTTAAGGAATGAGTAAGTATGATATGTGTAAGCGTGTATATTACTATGGGTGTGTGTTATCATTTGGCTCATTAGGGAGTGAGTGAGTATGATGTGTGTATATTCATGTGAGTGTGTGTAAAATGTGAGGTGTCAACACCTCCGCAAGCATGTCTGTCTTGTGTAGGTAAGAAATGTGAGTAGGTCCTGATTTGTGGGGTTATATATTAATAATATCTATATTGTTAAATTTGTGATTAAGCCCGTCTGGATAGTTTGTTTTTAAACGTCGGATCTACTAACTTTCATGGCACACTAAAATATTTCTAATGTTATCTGCTCTAGACTTGATATATATATATATAATTACATACATTGATTTATATCAATGGTTTACCATACATAATACTTCTCGTTTTCACTCTCGCGTGGTCATGTGTGACGTCATGAGCTGCGGTGCGAT
>CAHIKZ030005327.1:1795000-1807500 GCA_903632075.3 Acanthosepion pharaonis | reverse complement strand
GACGGATGATCAATTAGATAGATATGCACAGACTGAGATAGATAGATAGATAGATAGATAGATAGATAGATAGATAGATAGATAGATAAGAACATACTGATATGAGTAGATGGGAATAGGCTAACATTGAGATAGATAGATAGATAGATAGATAGATAGATGATAGATAGATACATACACACATGTATATATATTGTTAGATAGATATGAATTACATGGATGGATAGATGTGGGAACATGCAGATTGGATGATGGGAATTAGATAGATATGCACAGACTGATGAGATAGATAGATAGATAGATAGATAGATAGATGGGGATAGATAGATAGATAGATAATAGATGGATACTGATATGAGTAGATGGGAATAGGCTAACATTGAGATAGATAGATAGATAGATAGATAGATAGATAGATAGATAGATAGATAGATAGATAGATAAGAACATACTGATATGAGTAGATGGGAATAGGCTAACATTGAGATAGATAGATAGATAGATAGATAGATAGATAGATAGATAGATAGATAGATAAGAAACATTGAGATATGAGATAGATAGATGATGGGAATAGGCTAACATTGAGATAGATAGATAGATAGATAGATAGATAGATAGATAGATAGATAGATAGATAGAAAACCTCAATGTAGAAAATGTTAGTGGTCATACAATTTGAGATAATACCTTCATGTGGTGTAGAAACAAATTGCTTCCTTATCGCCAATATTCATTTACAATCATTCTTGTGCCTCATATTAATGTTGTCAATTGATTTCTCATCCTTCGTACAACAATTACTTCAGCTCCAAGTAGGAAGCCGAGAAAACCTCACAATGATTTATGAAAACTGTTATTACGAAGCCAACACATTTCCCCAGTTTGGACATTGTAATGACACAATCAAATCACGAATGGCATTTTGATATTACTAAGAATTTTCTCTAAATTACTATTCATCTTTAATTCTAGTCGATTTTCCAGAAATTTAAAATCTGGAAATTCTATGTGAGAATAATTTCAGAGCTAATTTTCTTATATATTGTTATATCCTATGAAACGAACAGTTAAGCGAATTTTTTAACTCGAAAATCGTACGCTACACAATTAGCTCCAATTTAGGTTCACCCTGTAGGTTGGGGGTACACGCTGTAGAGGTTTATATAGTAAAAGACACAGTTTATGTGGATAGGAAGCCGGGAAAACCTCACAATGATTTATGAAAACTGTTATTAACGATTATCCCTAGACTTGAACAGGCTAAGATAGTAGCGATCGAGGAAACATCATCTTGGGAGTTCGGTTTCACAATGCAGTGATTCGCGGGAATGTTAGTGTTGTGGATTCCCAGATGAAATCCGGTCTCCAATGAATGACAAACGCAAGAATTAAATATAAGAAATTAAATGTATTTAAACAATAATACAAAGGGTAATACCGTTAGTAAATCCAGGAACGCGGTTAGTAGCAATAACATATAGATATATACAGTCACGAAGTAGGACTTCCTTAGAGTCGACGTGCTTGTAACTGTGACTTCTACAAGCGGTTACCTCACACTATTACTCTACCTCCAACTCAATCACAATCTCAGTCTTCTTACTATCTCTCTGTCCTCTGACTGACTGTCTCGCTCTGGGTATTTAATGGCAGCAGTCCAAGCAACACTTTGGTCGAGCCCACTTATATGAAAAAGGGGTGGATTTTAGGCCTGCTCTGGTTCGTGTGGAGGTACAGGGGTCACATACATACTGGAACCGTACAGGGCATTTTACTGCATTTTTTTGCGATAGAACGTATGCCCTTGCGGTCTGGGGTGAATTTAAGGCCCAATAGTTGCTCAAGGCACGGGGTCTCCTCGATCTCTGAGGGGCCAGCGTGACTTTTAGTAGATCGGGTCCGATTGGTGATAATGGAATATAACTATGGTTTTCGAGGCAATGAAAGTTTTTTTTTTTGTTTTTTTTCCACCACTGAGATTTTAGAAGTAGAACGGATAAGAAATCAGCTGACAATCTCTGGTCATCACTAGTTTTCGACGTGTACCCATATATCGTTGTTTCACTGGCATACTGTATACTCTTAGTATATCCTATCTTAGGCAGATCATTTATTATCTGTCTATATTTCTGAGATGAGGTATTATGTAGACTATTTACATTATTCGGACTATTGTCCTCATTTTTGTAGAAATTTATTTATTACAACGTTTCGGCCGTTGTACACTCCGGCCTTCTTCAGGTGGCTGGAATTTCACTCACTGGGGTTGGGTGTTCTAGTTCCACGTGACATGTATATCAGTTATCTCCTGTTAATTTCCCTCTCCAAGTTCTCCACCGACTTAACCAGGTATTGAACTCACATATGATACTGGATCTAACTAACACCTTTATCCATTGTGCCATTTGTCCTCGAAAACATCCGTGTCTGAAGTTCTGGGTATTATAAACCTAATGTCTTCAGCAAACATTTTTTACCAGTGCTCATATTGCAATTGTTGCTGTTATCCTAATGTCTTTACCAGAGCTCATATTGCAATTTTTGTTGTTATTATTGCTTTGGGTCTTGACATTGGATCTAACTAACGCCTTCATCCACTGTGCCATGTGTAACAGGACATAACTGATAACTGACATCCATTTTATATAAAATAAAAAGAGGGTTGTTCCGAGAAGTGACCCCTGGGGTCGCCCGCGTTGAGTACTCGGATCCCGAAGTACAGGCCATTGATAAATACTTTCAGCGACTTACCCTTTAGAAAGGACTTTATTATAGAGAAGACACTTGATTCCATAGGTAGAGACCTTGAGCAGCAATTCTTTGGGCCACAGATGTTAGAAATATCCTATCCGATGCTATGGTCCTTGAGGTGTATTTGTTGTCTAGAGACTCACTGACACTGTGAGTCGGTAGGACAACATTAGCCCGATCGAACCCTCTACTGCATGTCGCTCAAGAGGCTGTTCTTATATAAGTACTAAACCACCTTCTGAAAAATCATGCTAATGATATTTAAGAGACTGGTGGGTCTATACAGAGAGAGAGAGAAAGAGAGAGAGAGAGAGAAAGAGAGAGAAAGAGAAAGAGAGAGAAAGAGAGAAAGAGAAAGAGAGAGAGAAAGAGAGAGAGAGAAAGAGAGAGAGAGAGATAGAGAGAGAAGAGAGAGAGAGAGAGAGAGAGAGAGAGAGATGAACGCTCGTCCGCATTGTTGAAAACTAGGCATACACGTCACACTTTTCACAGGCTTGGAAAGGATTTATCTTTCATACGAAGGGTTAAAGAACTTCACAAAAATTGGGGATAGTTCCTAGTTGATATTCTTAAAGACAAACACTGGAATTTTGTCTGGTCCGGTGGCTTTCTTAGAGAACAAGGCTTTTGAAATGTCTTGAGAATTCTTGACCTGTAATGAAAATATTTCTCTGATTGTGATCAGTGAGATATGCGACGTTGGGAAAGTTAATGGCCTTTGTCATCAAACATTGATTTCAATGCTTCATCTTATCCATGGTGGAAGATATGACCTCGGCGCCATCTTTAATAGTGGCCACAGCCGCTTTGACTCTAGTCATAATTTGGTTAGGGGATATTCTAGAAATCTCGCGATCCAATTTGTTTAGTTTCAAACTTGGCCATAAGCGCCGGTGGTAGACATTGCATTTTCCAGAACTTTCTTGCAGCGATGGGGGGGGGGCGGTTCTGAATGCACTAAGTGTTAAAATGCAAAGCTCTTCAGTATGGTAGTAGTGTTTTATGGTCATCTATCTATCTATCTATCTATCTATCTATCTATCTATCTATCTATCTATCACAGTATATTCATATCTATCACAATATGTTCATTATCTATCTATCTATCTATCTATCTATCTATGTCAGTCTGTTCACATCTATCACAGTATCTATCTATCTATCTTTCACAGTATGTTCATATCTATCTATCTATCTATCTATCTATCTATCTATCTATCTATCTATCTATCTGTTACAGTATGTTCATATGCAATTATCTAATATCAGTCTATGTCAGTCTGTTTATATATATCTATGTCCGTCTTTTCATATCTATCTATCTATCTATCTATCTATCTATCTATCTATCTATCTATCTATCTATCTATCTATCACAGTCTGTTCATATCTATCTATCTATCTATCTATCTATCTATCTATCTATCTATCTATCTATCTATCACAGTCTGTTCCTATCTATCATCTATCTATCTATCTATCTATCTATCTATCTATCTATCTATCTATCTATCTATCTATCTATCTATTTCATTATCTATCTTTTCTATCTATCTATCTTTTTTTCTTATCTGTTTTTTCTCTTTCTCTTTATCGCCCGTAAGTAAAAGCCCAAAATTAATCGCACGAAAAACTGCTTTTGTTTTTATGATCTCATCACTCAACTATGTTTTTTTTTATTAAGCAGTTGTTGTGAATCTTCGCCGCCATTTTTTCTCTTTTCCCCAATGAAACCCATGCAGGAAGTGTACGTGTTTTTGTGGTTCTCTTGCCGATACATAAACGAAAAAGTAAATGCACTTTTATGGTCCCTTCTTTTCCTGTGGAACTGCTTCCTGTAAGTAAATTACCATTTTTTTTTACCGTTAGGAGATTGCATCATAAAAGAATCATAAAGATTTCCTTCTCATTCGACCGACCTGGCATTTTCTCTTGCACAACGAGAAAACAGGACAAATATGATTACTAACCTCCGCTATCGTTTGAAATATTAGGACTTTCGATTCATTATTTAGATTTTTCATGGCTTTCATTTAGTTTTATATTTGAAACTCTTTTAAGCTTTAAGACTAAGAATGCATAACTCGTAAAAAAAAAATGTGTTCTTTTTTTCGAATTGTCTGCTGAAACAAGACTTTGTCATCAAGAATACGTAGTTGCGAAATTCTCTGGAATTTTAATATCCAAATGTAGCCAGACGAGAATGAACAAATCGCAGCATCCTAAAGAGAGAAATTTAAATAATGTGAAAAAACTGTGAAAATCTCTAGATGCAACGCCATGCTGAAGAATTCTAGAAAGGTGTGGGGGGGTGATAAATGAAAGAATCCTTTATTGGGGCGCTTAAACCTGCCAATAAGAAACTCGAAATAAATCATAACAAAAGAAAATTCATAAAAAAAATCGACTCAATTTAGACAACATCTATTTTAAAAGGAAAATTAAATCAAACATGACCGAGTAGGAACAGTTATAAACTGAGAACTGTGCAAACCAGTCGGGTTCGGCCATTTTTCACTAAACAGAAATTGTCTTAGATACTATTTCTAGTGCTGTATTCATTAAAAATCATAGTTCTTCATGGATACCGTTTTTTAGATTTCTGTTAATTGTCATGCCGTCTTGTTAAAAATAATGGAATGGTTCCACTATTGCCGTCTCCAGTCTTTTGAATTCAGATTAGTGATTCTCATCGATGGTTATTGACTGCCACCCAAGGCTAGTGAACCCCAACTCTGCCATCGGACCCATAATTGAGGAGAAACGAGGGAGAGTTTCCCAAGATAATTTGTGCGAAAGTAAATGCAACAACTAAGTTTGAACTCGGTTCATCCGTTCCACTTTCTGTGCCGATAACCGTTGCGCCACCCGAATATTATAGAAGATAGAAGTGTGAAGTGTATCCACGGACGTAATTTCACCGTTTTATCTTCTGGAATCTTAACTAATCATCCCATGTCATGAATAATTCTAGGTTTGATAACTTCGAACGAAATAATGCCGTACAAATATTAAATGTGGCTGTTCCAGAAAGTCGGGGAAGGTGGACTTACTAAAAAAATAAAATAAAATAGAATAAAATAACAGAAAGTTAACTGGACTTCATCCGGTGGGTTGCTGTAACTGCGAAAATAAAAATATAGATAAAGAACAATCCTTTTATAATTCTGTTTTCCCTCCCTTCGTTAGTTTTCCCGACCGTTACGTTCTGCCAATAGCTCAAAGAATGGGTTATTACGTTTTGATCCAGGGAAAAAAGCGGAAAGAACACCACTTGGTTTCAGTGATAAAATAAAAGAACGAAAGGAAGGTAGATGTGCTTAATGTACCCCGCCAATATCTCATAAATAACAGGCTATTTTGTTTTGATCGTGAGTCAAAGGGGAAAAGACACTACTTGGTTTCAGTCAGAAAATAAATAAATAAATAAATAAAGAGGTCTTTTAACATCTCCTCCCAGTACATTATAAATAAGGGATTATTCCGTTTGATCCCATGGAAAGAGAGGAAAAGTCACTACTTGGAAAGAAAGAAAGAAAGAAAGAAAGAAAGAAAGAAGGAAAGAAAGAAAGAAAGAAACAAGCAAAAAAGAAAGAAAGAAAAAAGAGAAAGAAAGGAAGATAAAAGTTTTACCATCTCCTGTCAATATCTTATAAATAAGGGATTATTCCGTTTTCATCCTGTGGGAAGAGGGGAAAAGACACTATTGGTAAGAAAGAAAGAAAGAAAGAAAGAACTAGTGAGAGAATTGGATTAAGCTGATAAGATTAGATAATACACTTTGATCTTAGCCAAAAGGTCGTGAAGCGATTGTATTTTCTTGCCTCCTCACGACAGCAGTATATGGTACAAAGTCAGTTTAATGTGGAAATCCCATCCAGACCCCCAAATAGCCCAGCCCCTGCTATCGTCGGTTGAGCTGACATCGCTATTTATACCGCCCCCCCATTCTTTAGTGTAATGAGAGAAGTACTGCCACAAGACGAAACTCCTAAATGTAGCCGTCTCTTCTACTCTAATAGCTTCATGTCTCGCACCTCTCGCCTGTGGAACTCCCTTCCTTATTCCTGTTTCCCTGTGAGCTATAATCTCCAGCTATTCAAGTGTAATGTCAATCGACATCTCCAGTTGCCTTGATCTATCCACTACCCTCATCCTTTCTTCTATCACTCCTATCTGATCTAGCTCTAAATTTTTTGTAACCCCTTGCGTCCTAGTGGCTTCCCGCCTTGCTAGGGGTGAAATGCATAAAAAAAAAAAAAAAAAAAAAGAGAGAAAGAGATAGAGTTGGACTCTTTTTCGCAGAGAGAGATAGGGAGAGAGGAAGAGAGAGAGGGGGAGAAAGAGAGAGATAGGGAGAGAGAAAGAGAGAGAGGGGGATAGGGAGAGAGAAAGAGAGAGAGGGAGAGAGAGAGAGAGGAAGAGAGAAAGAGAGAGAGAGAGAGAGGGGAGAGAGAGAGTGAGACTCGATGTAGTTTATCCCTCCGATGGCAGATACTACACATTTATCCCATCCAAAAAACCCAAGAAGCGATGGCAATCGCTATAATAGCCGCATTTTTCAGACGCACAATACCAACTATTTCACGAGGAAATAGGGGAATGTCTACCGATATTTCATTATAAGAGAATTCGCCATTCAGTCGTTAACTGAAGAATTAAGATTATTTTTTCTTTATATGTGCCGTATCCTTTCAGGGCGTAAGCGATCATGGCTCTCCACCTCTTCCTCTATCTCTTGCAGCTCTCAATAAGTTTCTTCCTTCTGCTTCCTCGTCCAGATCACGTTATGACTGCCACTTGCTCGATCCCGCTATGTATGTCACGCTTTGTTTTCCTTGTTTCTCTTTCCCTCTATTCGACCCGTGAGTACCAGATTCTCCAGACCCGCCTTCCTCATTATGTGTCCCAGAAATTTCATCTGACTCCTCCTGATGTTAAGTATAAACTTCCTCCTTGTTTACATCCTCTTTAAGACTTCATCGTTGCTCACACGCGCAGTCTATCATATCCTTAGCATTCTTCAGTAGAACCACATCTCTCTCAACTCGAGTCTCATCCTCCTTTTTTAGGAAATCGTCTAACATTCGCTGTCGTAGAGAAAGACAAATGTCACGTAACCGCTCAGTGTTCCTTTCTTTGTTGCCAAAGAAATTGTCTCGCAAAAATCTGCCCAAGTTTTGGAATGCATCCTTGGCCATCCCAATACCTCTACGGATCTCAGTGTCGCACTTACCGTCCTCTGTCAGAAAGCTTCCAGATATTTAAGCTGCCAAGTCCGCTTGATTCATTAGAAAACCTCGACATTTTCACGGGTCTAAATCTACTAAAATTAGTGGTAAAATTTACTACCGGCATATTGTATGAATATCTAAGTGCTTCGACAGTTATGAGATTCATCTTGGATTTTTGAGAAGATCGACTATTATCCTATCTTTGCTATCAACAACCACATATCTGTTGAGAAAGATTAAAAATTATATTCAGATAGAAAGGAATCCCTGTCACATTTGTCAATAGAAAAGAAAAGATTTTTTTGGAGGGGGGTTAAATAATAGATTTAATTTAATCAACATTTACTTTAATCAAGACATTTCCACTCATTGTGGATCAAATATTTCCACCTAAATATTTTTGTCGTAATACTTTTACAAAAATACAATATTTTTTCTCGCCAGAATATATCTTACATATTTATAGTTCCATCATTCGCTTTTTCTTTGAATATTGCTGCCACATCTCGTTTTTGTTCTCCTGCTATATATTTAGAGATTCTTGATAAAATTCAATTAGTTTCCCATCGAAGTAACAACGCATATCCTACTTAGTGAGCTTGTGTAAATGGATGGAAGAACAGGATTCAGGAGAGATAATAAAAAGACAAAATTTAGTCAGAACTACAAAGGAGAAGACATTGTGAAGAGCCATCATCGCCAGCGTCCAAACAGAAGATATCCTAACAAACGTAATGTTTTTGGATGTAGTCCTGGTTTTTAAGATAGATTCTGTTCTACTGGGTTTAATCGATGTCGTTTTCGTTAGATATGATGGCATAAAACGGACATTTCTGCACTAGTCATGCTTCTTTATGCTTAAAAGATCTGTTAGAGCTGCTCAGCAACCTTGACATATTCAGGAAGGATAACAGAATAATCAATAATTCATACTGGCAGCAAACAGCCTGCATACGAACAGAAAACGAGTTCAGCAGATATACAAACAGAGAAAGGGGTGTAAGACAAGGATGTGTCTTCTCACCGGATTTATTCAATCTATACAGCGATGCAATTCTGAGAGAATTAGAAGTCCTATCAGGATTCATTATAGGTGGCCACAATCTTAAAAACATAAGATATGCAAGTGACACAGTTTCAAAAGCGAACACAGAAAGGAAATTACAATACCCCTTACAGAATGTAGCAAGGAAAGCGAGAAGAAAGGACTAAGCATAGACTACTAGAAGACAGAATGCATGGTTACCAGTAAAAGGGCGAGCCCAAAATACAAATTACAAATGCGGAATACTAAAATCTTGCAACTATCAAAAATAAAATTATAAGAGGCAGAAAAATTTCGCTAAAAACAAAGAAACGAGTACTAAAATGTTACGTGATATCTGTTCTCCGGCAGGACAGCGAATGTTGGACAATCTATTCAGAAATGACAAAGAAACTTGAAGTAATAGAAATGTGGTTCTACAGAAGGATGATGAGGATACCGTGGACTAAAAAATGTGAGCAGCGACGCGGTTTTGGAGAAAAAAGAAACAGAAAGGATAATTAACATCAGGAAGAGGCAGTTGAAATTTATGCGGTCCATAATGAGGAAAGAGGGCTTGGAAAAATTAATACTCACAGGACAGACTGAAAGAAAGTACAGTAGCATGTAAAATACTTGATGAGCTTGGATAAATGGTTGGTAGAACAGGGTTTGCAAGAAAAAAAAAACAAAGAGACAAAACACATTAAGAGCTACAACGGATAGGAATGTGTGGAGGACCATGACTGCCTACGTCCTGAACGGACACGGCATATATAAGAAGAAAAGGTCAATTCTTTGATAAAGGTGAATAGCTGATGATGAGGGACTAATTGTCCAAGTTTAGTCTCTTTACGGAGTACAAGAATGTATTTTGTGGTAGAAGGATGACTTTCATCTAAAACGTTTTGTTAATACTCACAGCTTGCTTCAGATTTTACTCAAAAATGGTTTGAAGAAGCTTAATATTAAAATACGTTATTCATTCAACTGAAGGCAGTCATCGAGAGAAACATTTCCAGATAGAAATAGATCATCAACGTCAAGCAATGTCGATCCTGACCAGTAATTAGTTGGGTGACCACTTGGTGGTGAATGCTTGGAGGTGCGGGTGGTGTAAAGTATAATGGTTCGGGATTATTAATCGGAGAGCCGAGTTCTAATTCTCGATGTGTTCCTGATAGTCACTTAAAATGAAACTGATTACTCCACCTGTTCTCCCCAGGTTATGGGTTAATTAGCAAGTCCTGTATCAGTAAAATCATTATTCTCTTAAAAAAAAAAATGAATCCTTACAATGCAAAAATATTTTCTAGCTTTAAATAACCTGCCAAAGTTTGATAAAACGTAGAAACCAAATCAATCAAAAACATACACACACATATGCACACGTATGCATATATATATATATATATATATATATATATATATATATATATATATATATATGTGTGTGTGTGTGTGTGTGTGTGTGTGTGTGTGTGTGTGTGTGTGTGTGTGTGTGTGTGTGTGTGTAAAATCTGTATATATATATATATATATATATATATATATATATATATAGTTAAACCTAGAGAGTTAGGCAACCATTAACGTTTCACCTTAGCGAAGTGTGACGATCCGCTAAGGTGAAACCTTGGTAGGTTTGTCTGGCTCTCTAGGTTTAACTAGGTCTGCTCTACTCATTGTATTGACCACTTTATTTAGTTATTCAGGCCGGTAAATGTTGTTTAATACTGTTTATTATAAACAGAGCATTTACTTAAATACTTGTATCTATAAAAAGAACGTTAAACATAAAAATGTCTTTAATAAATAAATTGTCGGACTTTGTCCATTTCTTAATATATGACGTCATTTGTTTACATTTGATACGCCAGAGCAGTTATGAATGTACGAGATTCATGGAAGATTGAAGTTTATAAGCAGTAAATTCGACTTTGTCTACCGAACGCTTCTTTGTGGCCGATCGGTAAGGCATGTCAGCGTAAATGACGGTTCCGTATAGGATGCAGGTTCAAATCCTGTCAAAGAACGAATATTTTCTATGAAAAGTTCTCGGACATTCAGGCCAGTAAATGTTATTTAATACTGTTTATTATAAACAGAGCATTTACTTAAATACTTGTATCTATAAATAACAACGTTAAACATAAAAATGTCTTTAATAAATATATATATATATGTATGTATGTATGTATATGCAATTTTTATATATATTATTTACATGTTATATATGCACGATACTTATTGAAAGGCGCACAATATCAGGGATAAAGCTAACATATTTAATGGGATTGATGTGAGTTCGATCCCCTTGGTTTCCCGCTATTTGCGATCGTCAGACAAACGTCTTGCAAACACCTTTCCACATGTAAAACAATAATTGTAACTCCTATCCCATCTCTTTTGTGTATGCGTTGGCTTCTGCATTCAATTCATAGTAATTCATACTTATATTTTTGTATGTTCGGGTTCAGTTGAATCTATTTGGTGTTAGGCGAATTTTGATATCCCAACGTAAGTTTTGAGATCTGGTCGTCGGATGTTTTAACTCATACTCTGTTCTTTTATTTTGATATTTGTATATTTGTACATATTAAAATTCTTGTATCAAAAATTGCTAAGCCTTATAGTTCATCCTTGTATTGTGGATCAGTATTCGTGTTGAAAACGGAGCGGACCTGGGAAAGATTACTGTTCGATTATCCCAATCGAACAGTGGTCTTAAAAATATTTTTGTTTACCAATTGTCCATTCTCACGATCTGAGAGATAGCTTGTATTTCTCCACAGGTGTGAGAATGTATATATCTCCTAGTCGGCGTATGATCGCCCTATAAACCCATTCGTCGACTGGGGCATATGACAATATATATATATATACATATATATATACGTGTTTGTATTCTCATTTTTTCCTTGCCCTGACTATCTCTCATTTTCCGTGATATCTTTCACTTAAAAGTCTTGTTCCTCATGCAATATATATATATATATATATATATATATATATATATATTTGTTTGTGTGTGTGTATATATACATGTATATATATATATATATATATATATATATATATATATATATATATATATATATATATATATGTACGTGTATATATATATATATATATATACGCCCATGGATGAAATTATCGGGAAGAAGTTGTAAAAGCTGTTCTTTGTTGAACATTTATCCGAAGAAAACATTCCTAAAACTAAAAAGGCTGAAATCAGTACATTTTTAAAAGAAGGTTTATCCCAAGTAAAAATTGCAAGACAGGCGAAATGCTCAAAAAATGGTGTACAGACAACAATTGAATTCTTTCAAAAATCTAAATGGTCAAGGCAGAAAGGGTGTACAAATTCAAACCGAAGAGAGTATCTCTAGGTGTTAGGAAAAACAACTGTTCTAACGTGACTTCTGAATTCCGAGGGGAAACAAACAGTGATATCGACTCGCAAGTGAGAAGAAGATTGATAGAAG
>CAHIKZ030005327.1:1780000-1792500 GCA_903632075.3 Acanthosepion pharaonis | reverse complement strand
CACCACATTTCGTATGTATTAACGATTTGCCAGGAATACAATTACAACCACCTGTCCGAAGTGGCCAAAAACTGACAGGTGGACCCAGGATGATGTGTGTGGCAAGTTGTTCACGTGTATGAACAACAACAACAAGAACATCAATAATAATAATAATAATAAATCAATTTTACTTCTAGTGATGGATTGCAAGGACATTATTCGTTAAAAAGCCGATGATACATTCACTTGTCATTGGATGAAATCCAAATACCTGTTCATTTTAACGTTTCTTTCAGGGAATGTACATACAACACAAGAACCCCCAGTGACAAATATTTACTAAATCGTAATTGTAATTTGAGGATTCAAAAGTATATCAAATGAGATTCATTGACCGAGCAGCCTGTGCTACTGTTGGTTGACATTTATATTATCTTTCTATTAAAAGTTTCTCAGTACCTATTACTACATCCGGCAAAACAAAATCACTAATGCATTTTCATATAAAAAAATTACCAAAAATGCATATTTATATTAAAAATTACCAACAATACAATTTATAGCAAAAATGACCAACAATAGATTTTGCCTGTAGTTGAAGGCAGACAGTTGCGCTCAGAATATATTTAATTGAAATCATAAAATTATGTTTAAAATATTTACATTTTGGCTTTTAAAACCCATAGAGATGTTGATGTGCTGTTAAAAAACGGAAGCAACGAAATCATTAACCATTATATCTCTTTCCAGTATTGATAGGGATTTCCATCTTAATCTTTTGTTGGAAGTAATGTGAAATGCGTACATATTAATTATGCCATTATTTCCATTTCTGTATGCTATCCATTTTAAAACGTTCTTGCTGTTGAAAGTCCTCAAATGATGTGGTTTTTAGTGTCTGGTCCAATTATTTGATTGTGTAGCACCATTTCTTAAGGTTCGAAGAAATATGGCCCTATTCAAAACCTACAAGTTTCACTCGCTCAAAATCACGTTTAACTCATGATCTGAGAAAACGGGTGTGTATAGTTGAGAGTTTAGATATTTCTGAACGTTCTTTTATTCAATTGACTTCAAGGAAGACAATAATCTATCTATATATAAAATTTTATGCTTTCTGTTAGTCCGTCTGTCCGTCACACCCTCTGAAATAGCCATACATTGTCCGATCGAAACCAAATTTTTGCGAGAAGTGATACAAGTAGGTACAGAGTACAGATGATTTTACCAGGGCGCGTAGCTTAGTACAATAAATTTTCATTAATTCTTGTAGAAAAATTAAAATTTTTATTTTTTAACTTACAGAATATTTCCATTATTTTAAAAACAATTTAATGATTAAAATAACAAATACTTATTAAATAAAATATGCAACATTGTGTTTTCATATCTTTTTTTGAAGTTTTTTTTTATATAAAATAATCCAATTTCCAGTTCGTTCAACGTTTGGGAGACCGATGAACAAATCTCAAGCCCAAACGATTCAAAAAAATTGAATTTGGCTCCAGAAACAAATATTTATCAAGGCCAGTTGTATGTTGCAGGCTCAAGAGTATTTATTCTTCGCTGTTAAAAAGAAAAACAGAAACATTGTTTTTCATGAAGTCCTATAAAATTAAAATAAAGTAAAATTAAATTAAATTAATGAAATTATTAAACTGCCAAGTAGGTTTATTTTCAAAATATTTCTCCAGACAAATCCGCTTATTCAAATTTCATCGATTGGTTTGCGAAAATGAACGAAACGTAGAGTTTGTAAAACCCAACAAAAATGTTAGGGATAACTTCAACAATACTAAATAATAATTAGGATTTCAACACACGTCAGCGTGTTCCCAAAAAATCTACTACGACTAAAACGCAAAGTGAAAGAGAATGAAAAAGACTTTAGAAGGGAACCGGAAGCCTAATCCTTAACAGGGAACAAGGGATAAACCTCTACTCATGTTCAAAAGACAGGGTAGGAGTCTGTCTGGCGTCATTCGATTTGACGAGTTTATCTTATTTGGAAGCAAATGCTGAAAATAACTGCAAATTGTGAGTATACGTACGACAGATATTAGTTAATACTAGACTTGAAGACGTTAATGTTGTAGTATACGGGGAAGCAACCTCTCGGCAGTCTGTTATATAATACAGATACTCTTGGGAAGAGACTTTTTGAATGGAACTTCTTCCTTATCAATGGAATACAAAACGACTGATGATAATCCATTTCTGTGCATACGGCATTTCAGGTCTTACCAGTAAACGATTGAACTGTTGAATGTAGAGAATATAGGGCTTCAGAAAGTTTTTTCTATGGAAATAATGGTAGCGTAGCGGGAGGAGGAGATATGAGGTGGAAAATAATTTATCTGCTACAAGGCCGCAGAAACGCTTATGAACTCTGTCGAGACTCGAAAGTAATGCTAAATCAGCTTCAATTTCAATGTAACAAAAATATTCTATTTTCTGTTTGATTTGGCTATTGTAAACGTAGAATATTTTAGGAAGAGTGACGTTGTTTCTAGAGAGTTCTTCTATTTTTATGTCAGTCTTTCTAATCATTGCAGGGGATCAAGTTACAATAAGTATTCTCAAATAAACGTAGAGCATTTTAGGAAGAGTCAGGTCGTTTCTAGAGAGTTCTTCTATTTTTATGCCAGTCTTTCTAATCATTTCAGGGGGTCAAGTTACAATAAGTATTCTCAAATAAACGTAGAGCATTTTAGGAAGAGTCAGGTCGTTTCTAGAGAGTTCTTCTATTTATATGTCAGTCTTTCTAATCATTGCAGGGGGTCAAGTTACAATAAGTATTCTCAAATAAACGTAGAGCATTTTAGGAAGAGTCAGGTCGTTTCTAGAGAGTTCTTCTATTTTTATGTCAGTCTTTCTAATCATTGCAGGGGGTCAAGTTACAATAAGTATTCTCAAATAAACGTAGAGCATTTTAGGAAGAGTCAGGTCGTTTCTAGAGAGTTCTTCTATTTTTATGTCAGTTTTTCTAATCATTGCAGGGGATCAAGTTACAATAAGTATTCTCAAATAAACGTAGAGCATTTTAGGAAGAGTCAGGTCGTTTCTAGAGAGTTCTTCTATTTTTATGTCAGTCTTTCTAATCATTGCAGGGGATCAAGTTACAATAAGTCAAGAAGATACAGTTGATGTGTCTCGAGCACATAATGAGGAAGGAAGACTTGGAAAATCTGATACTCACAAGAGAGATAGAGGACAAGAGGGACAGAAGAAGCCAACGCATCACATACTTTATGAGCTTGAGTAAATGGATAGTGGAACTTGGTTTTGGAGACATAACAGAAAGATAAAGTTTATGAAAGTCACAAGGGACCGGAAGTTGTGGAAAGCCATGATCGCCTCCGTCCTGGAGGGGACCCGGCACATAATTAGGGAATATCAATGAACTCCTAAATCCTGAAGGCATTTAGCATTAAAAGGAACTCTAAAGAAAACTAGATAATAATATGTAAATTTATACCGAAAGTAGTAGTGAATATATTTAGTAGGACTATCTATATCTATAATTCTTACAATGTATGTGTGTGCATGTGTGTGATCTGATGTTGTTTATGCGTTTCCACAGTTTTCATCTGATTTCGATGAATTTTTTTTTTTTTTGAAAGATAATTCTTCAGAGCCGGTTCTGTGTCCAAATTGTCTGGGAAAAATTACAACCTTGACGGTGAAAAATCAAAAAATCATTTTTACAGTTTGCTGAAAAATCAAAGCCAAAATTTAATACCTGTAGATAGCAGCTACAATCAGTTTAGAGATTTGAAATCTAACGCAAATATATATATATATATATATATATATATATATATATATATATATATATATATATATAAATAAAAAAATGATCGTATCTGTCTATATTTCTGAGATGAGGTATTATGTACACTATTTACATTATTCGGACTATTGTCCTCATCTTTGTTGCCATATATATTACAACGTTCCGGCGTTATACGCTCCGGCCTTCTTCAGTTGGTTGAAATGTCGAACTGAACTCTTTATTTCGTCCACTGAGGTAGACTGTTCTAGATCCACGTGCCATGTCTAAAGAATGTCACTTATCAGTTATTTCCAGTTAATTCCCCTCTCCAAGTTCTCCACCGCCTTACCCAGGTATCGAACTCACACTCTTTTGATCCTGTCACTGAATCTAACAATTGCTTTTATCCACTGTGGCATTTATCCTTGAGGACATCCGTGTCTGAACTTCTGGCTATTATAAACTCAAAACCTTCAGCAACCATTTTTTAACAGTGCACATATTGCAATTTTTGCTGTTACCATTGCATGTTTTTACCAGAGCTCATATTGCAATTTTTGTTGTTATTATTGCTTTTATCTGGCACTCCTTAATACTGGTTCCCATATTGTATTCATTTCTATGCTTGGTCGGCTCAGAAGATTTTAGTGGCCTTGTATATGTGCTGATTCTTTAAGTTTAAGAGTTTTTCAATGATGTTCTTTGACTATGATCTCAGCCTGATCTCACAGAGGGCGGTGATCTCGCTTTTCCCTCCATTAAAAATTATCGTATGTTATTATTATGGAAGAGGTTCCTTCCTTGCAAGATAGAGAAAGAATATATGGCCCTTTTCAGAGCCAACACACCACCATTCAAATGGTTAACCCGCCATTAGGGGATGTGCCACAGTTTCACCCAATTGTTGTTACTAATATTGATTTTCAGGTGGGCTGATTTAAACTTAAACTGTTCAAACTGAACGGCAAAAATTCCCAGTAATGAAAGACCCGGGCAAAGACGGGTTATACTGCTAGTATTACTGTCATGGTTCCTTACCTATAACTACAGAATGAACACTTCCTAACACTATGTATACTACGCCTCTCAAGAGAGAGGGACGAATCGTGTCGAGCCGATAGTAGTTCACTCCAAACCAGACTGACAGTCATACTAACACCTTCCACATCTTGTATTATTGTTTCGTGTAATATAACTTCGTTATTTCTACTCTTGTGTTCGTGTTGTTCTTCCTTGGTCCTAACCTGGACCATAACAATTACAATGTGGAAACATTTGTGAATCAATCTCGCCAGAAACATCTTACTTATTCACCGATTTTCTGAAAGTTTTGATTCCCTGAGGTCATCTACTGCGATTCAGAAAATCATTGACCTTGAACTTTGTATATAATAGGGATAACACAGGGATGAAATATATTAGAGTTGCCCTTTACCAGCAGAGAAATGAAATTAGCGTATCAAAAAGCATCATATAACAGATGTAAAAGAAGAATCCGTGTCTTGTTGAAAACTCTCATTTATTCTCTATGAATTGAGGCCGTCGGCGAAAAATGGCGCTGAGATAAATGCTATTATATTGGAAGTGACATATTTTCGAATGGAGAAGTATTTTTCTGTATTTATTGGTGCTGCTGAATTATTGGCATTCAATGGACAGCCATTTTTATTCGGCATTATATATCTCTCGGCTGTTAATGAAAAATATCACAGGGGAAACACTCTGCATTTGATTCATTATTCATAGAATATATATATATATATATATATATATATATATATATATATATATATATATAAATACGATGTATATATATATAGTGACAAATTCTTTAAATGTAGGTATATTCATGAGAGAAGAAAGTTCAGTATTGGAGAGCGTTTGTAGAGAGAGAGAGAGTGTAAAAATCCTCTCTATCTATCTATCTCATCCATTACTCTCTCTCTCCCTCTCTCTCTCTATATATATATATATATATATATAGCGTTTCTATCTTCTCTCTCGTGAGCATCAGATTTCTATATCTATCTATATATGTATATATATGTATATGCATATACATACATATATATATATATATATATATATATATATATATATGTGTGTGTGTGTGTCTGAACACTGAGGTCATCACCTAGTGGCAGCGTGTTTCATGCATGATCACAATTTTTATGCCATCAATTTATTATCTCTCTTTTATATATATATATATATATATATATATATATATATATATATATATATATATATAGAGAGAGAGAGAGGAGAGCGAGAGAGAGCGAGAGCGAGAGAGAGCGAGAGAGAAAATGGTTATAGATAGATAGATAGATAGATAGATAGATAGATAGATAGATAGATAAAGTGTATTTAGTCAGCGAAATTCTTACAAACAATTGCTATTAAACAATACCGACACGATCTGTGTATTCAACAATTATTTAGCCTTTCTCATTTGTTTTAATTTTTTATGTCAGAATTCACTTTATATCTAAATTACTTGGATGAATACTATACATTGACTTTAGAAAAGTAATTCTGACATAAAACTTAGTCGATCATTAGAAAAATTATATAAGTCGGACGGTCAGACCTTGTCGATATTGTTTTATAAAACATGTTTTAAATTATATATATATATATATATATATATATATATATATATATATATGTAAGCCAATATATGGATATAGATCCGACAGTATGAAGAAAAATATACAGACAAAAACAAACAAAAGTCTTAATGTGCAATTATGCTGTATTAATGTTAATATAAAGTCAACGTCGGACGTTTCGGTCTTTTTTAGACCATCTTCAGGACATTTTCTTTAAACATAATTAACATTAGAACATATAAAAATTCAACATGAAAAGACGATGGACATAAGAGCACAACTAATCCAAACAGATAACTGAAATTTTTATATAAGGTCAGCGTTCCGTTTAAATATGATCACGTCGTCGTCACGTGGACGATGTTGTGAAAACTTATTCGAAGATGATTTCCAAATATTAAAATATTAAAAAAGGTCGATTGAACTATTTTATATAAACAGTTCAAGAAATCCCTTCCGTTGATATAGGAATACGCAGAGATCAATAGGTTCTTATATCTTCATACAAGCTTGAAGTACTCCACGTTACAAAGCAAATCAAAAATAATTTCAAAATATCAGAACGATGGAACAATTTTAAAACATTTTGGATCAATGAAACTCAACAAAATTGTGGCAGAGTATCACTCCGGTTATTTATATGGAAATGTTAAAATCCACAACCGGGCCGCCATAATCTCCCAAATCCCTACTCTCGTATATAAACTATCTAGGACTATAAATAAAATGATCCAAACATAATTATCTAAGAAATATAGTGCGTTTTCGACCAACGATTTCCTTGAAATATAACATTCTAATCATAACTATTATATCCTAACTTCGTTATCTGTTGAAAGTCTGTTTATTAATGTTTCTGTTAAAAAACCATAAACCATATAAACATTTATACAAATCTTATATAATCACCCTAAGCTCAATTTTAGACTAAATAAGTTACGGAAAGTACTACTCTCTTGAAGCACACACGATTCATTTTCCGATCAATATGGTAACATTTACACAGACATTGACGGCGTAGCCATGGGCTCGCCTCTGGGTCCTTATTTATCTAATTTCTAAGTCTGGAGAAAGTATGGCATTTAATATTTTCCACAAACCTTCGATATTAGCCAGACATATTGACATTTTCATATTAACCCAAAACAAAGAATAATTAAATCCTTTAAACAAATATTTGAATGCAACTTAATTTTACGATTTACTTATGAACTAAACCTTAAAATATATTCCCTTTCCTGAATGTTCTAGTAGATGCTAATAATGATTATTTTATCACTTCAATATATGAAAAACCCCAGAGAAAAATATCATGTCTCCTTAATTATAAAAGTCAATGTCCAATCAGATATAAAGTAGGTGTTATAAAAACATGATTTATCGTGCGAAAATGATTTCCCCATCGGAGACAGTGTTTTATAGAGTATTAAGCAATATAAAATAGACGCCTCTCAACAATAATTTCCCCAATCATTTTGTTCATGAAAAAATAAGATTAGCTTTAAAGAATTTTAGAATAAATTATATCGGTAACCACCTTGATATAAACAAAAATAAAGACTCCATTAAATTGTCTCTTGTAATCAGATGTATCCCTAATTATAAAGAAGACAATGTTATTCATGATGACGGTCGTCTTTGAGTATAGAATCCAGAGGTTAGCAGTGAATATTTCGAAAACACTAGGAAAGCGTAGTTAAAATTAGCAGTGGATATCCCGGTAAAAGTAGCAGAGCGTAGTTCAGTAGTTCTTCCTTCTTTTCCTCTTCGCCTGACAAGTTGGCACTGCACATTCGGAGAGAGTAAACAAAATGGCCGCCTTTATACACGACGGTTTGAGTATTCTACGTCTTCTGATTGGTTAACCCTTCTCTTGGTGGACTATAAAATGAGTCAACTCATTTTGACTGGCTTACTATTAAACATATATAGAGAAAAAACTGCAACAGACGAAAAGGCTACCATTACTATGGTCCGTCGGTATATTAAAATTAAAATTATAGATCTGTTATACCTGACGTACCTATTCTATTATTAATAGACTCTCCCAAAGATAATAAGTAGTAGTAGTAGTAGTAGTAGTAGTAGTAGTAGTAGTAGTAGCGGTCGCCAGTTGGGCTCAGTGGTGTTGAGTGAGTCAATCGATATCGGACATTGAAGTACCAACCATCACAACTAGATTGCTGCGTCATTAACTCTTATTTCCAAGTTCCTAACGTTTTGTACGTCGAACCTAATTTAGGACGACTTATTGAAATACAAGCCTCCACTGTGAAAACTACTCTACAACAAGATCCTAAGAAATACCTTAGATTTCGTTATATAGGAATAATGTGTGGCTGCCGACACTTGAGTTTGAACATAGATCGCCAGTGAGCAAACACAGGCGATCCCATTATTGAATTTAGTAGACCACGTGACCATAGAGAAAATGCATATATAGGAGTTAGCGTGTGTCTAATTGGTCGCATTTCTATTCTATCCTCTATTAGTATTCGGATCGCTATTTCTATTCTGTCATTTATTAGTATACGGATCTACATTTCTACTCTATTACTATACGGGCCGCTATTCTGTACTCTATTCACTATACTATTTCTTTATTCAGATCAATATACAGGTTACTTGTTGAGCGAGTATTCTAGAGATTATTCGAAGGCGTCTGACACCAGTATTGTTCAACGGCGTTACTATAGATGTATCGGCAATTATCTCTTATGCAACGAGCATTACGAAAGTGCCAACGAGTGTTCGTTGACATCATAAAAGATTTATCATCTATTTAAAAAAAATGCAAAGCGCCCAATCTAGTTCTTAGAAATAATTCATCACCTAAATAATCTAACCTATGTAAAAAAAATAATGTTATGAATTTGTATATCCTTTGAGAGATTGTATCACTAAGACTAACAATCAACAAACAACATTAAATATTTACATTGGCTACATATGCCCTACACTCTCTCGTAGATTGACTTGTCATTTGTCAAAATGTAGGGCAATTCACGTACATATGGATGATAAATAAGCAAAATAATATTAAAAGTAGACAAATTTTAGTAGATAAAACCAACATATTATAGAAGAGACAAAAAAGACTCCAAATTCTGGAGGCTGTTTTAATAAAAGACAATCACCCAATATTACATAAGGTGTATTTCTCCATAATAGGCCGTATATTGAAGTGTGTTTATTAAAACACTCATGTACACAAATAGACAGACAGAAAAACGTAAGAATTTCAGTTTTGCCGTTTATAAGAAGTCACTTGAGTGACTTGAAGTTGGTTCCATCAAACGAGAGAACGTCGGAATTAGAAACAGTCACGTAACTAGACATAAAAACAATCCTTGAAAACGAATATGGCAGCAGTCGAATGTACACGGGAAAGGAATAAAATAAAATTTAATATGAATTCTGGGACATTTCGCGATAACACAAAACAAATGATTCGGAGACTTGAAAGATTTAATAAAGAAATAAAAGATAGTACATGTTCATATTATTTAAAAATGAACATGCTTGTGTGAACTCTTGCTGACTAAATACATTATATATATATATATATATATATATATATATATATATATATATATATATATATATATATATATATAAAAAAAATGTGCTCAATACAACATGGAGAAAAATATTATTATTAAAATATTTTTTATTATAATAGAGTACAATAAAACATTTTCCATCGTTACACACAAAGGTTCATGTCTCGGAACTATAATCGCTCCTCTTCGGGCGATGGTAGATAACATATAATAGATCATTCTTATTATATATTATCTACCATCGCCTGAAGAGGAACGATTATAGTTCCGAAACATGACAGTTTTTGTGTAGTGAATGAAGATGTTTTTATTGTTCTCTATTATAATATATATATATATATATATATATATATATATATATATATATAATAATAATAATAAAAACGCTTAAACACTAATATTCCATGGTCAAAATTTATTCCATTGGAATCGTAAATACGATCCAATTCATCAGACCTACAAATTCAAAAAGAAAACAGAAAAAAACAACTCCGGGAATAAAAAATAAAATTTTGTGAGAGTGTCTATATGAGAGTGTGGGACGAATGTTAGAGTAAATGAAAGCGATATTGCTCCTTACCATTATAATATTTTAGATATATGATTGCATATGTATGTGTATATCTACCGCTGAAAAAATGAAGACGTAAACAAAAGCAAAATTTCTTGAACGTGCGCATGTAGAAGAACATTACATTTATGAATAGGCACGTGTAGAAAACAGAGTAAAAAAAAAACAGATTGAAAAAGACACGGAACAAATTGAAAAAAAAATGGAAATATCATTTAAAACCAGAAGCCTCTGAAGATCGGAAATTTTAGCAAGAAACTTCGAAGTCGGGAAAAAAATCAATATTTAAAAGTTAAGCAATCTTTTATATAATATTATTAACGCCCTATTTTTTTTAATATTATTTTAATATTTTTAATATTGAGCACTATATTTAAAAATACCTGCTGATTCTAAAATCTGATATATATATATATATATATATATATATATATATATACAGAGATATATATATATATATATATATATATATATATATATATATATATATATATATATATATATATATATATATGTGTGTGTGTGTGTTTGTGTTAAAATTGAGGTCACCACTCAAAGTCGACAGGCTGTTTCATGCTAGTCCCAATCGTATATATATATATGAATAAAGACAAAAGAATAACGTATTTTAGCAGTCGTGTCTACGATGGATGGTAAATGTAAGGATTTTATTTTGTAACAAGTATTTATAAACAGAACTAAAAGTGTCATTAGTTTTTCAGAATATTAATAAAAATTATTAACGCTCAAAAATATACGCTATCATAACTGAATGTCAAGGTAAAGGATGGAGGATGCTAAGTGATTTAATTTATTATCAAATAAACAGAATTGACGAAATGTTGCTACTGTTGTGCGTGTGTGTGTGTTTTTTTTAATTGAAGTAGTATGTTTAATTTTTAATAATTTAATTAGTATGTTTATGTTTTTATAATTTACTCAGTATGTTTTTTTTTATAATTTAATTAGTATGTATATTGGTTAAAAACTAAATTTAATATTATTATTATAAATATATTATTAAATTCCGGATATTTATAAGATTCGATTACGGCAATCCCAATAATTTTCCGTCTGAGTAATATATTTTCTCTGTCTATATATCTGAGATGAGGTATCGTTATTATTTACATGACCCAGTGGATAAAAGCGTTGGTTGTATCCAGTGAATTGACCCAATGAGTTGTGAGTTCTTGGAGAATTGAGGTAAATGGACACAACAGAGACATCCGGAAGTATGGTACGTTGAACTAGAACAATCGACCCCGGTGCGCGAAATAAAAGAGGTCAGTTCGAAATTGCAGTTGACTGAAGAAGTCATGAGCGTATAACGACCGAAGCGCCGTGAATATAGCAATAAATATGAGGAAAGCAGTCTGATCAATGTAAATAATATACTTTCTTCTTTAATCATAGTGTGATTCTTTTTTTTTAATGAAAGAAATCAATCTATCTATCTATCTATCTATCTATCTATCTATCTATCTATATATATATATATATATATATATATATATATATGTGTGTGTGTGTGTGTGTGTGTGTGTGTGTGTGTATAATACCTGGAAAGTGTTTATAAAGCTACATTCGACTTACGATGGCTGATGATCAAAATTACCTAGTAGAAGAGCGTAAAACATTTTAAATCGATACATAGTTAGATAGAAATAGATAATAGAGAAATACGAACGAATGAGATTAGATAGATAGATAGATAGATAGATAGATAAAAACGGATTGAGATAGATAGATAAAAACGGATTGAGATAGATAGATAGATTCATATATATATATATATATATATATATATATATATAGAGTGAACACTGTCATCACCTAGTGGTGGCAGCATGTTTCATGCTTGATCACAATCTTTTGGCCATCAATTTATCATCTCTCACTTTCTGTATATATATATATATATATATATATATATATATATATATATATATATATAGAGAGAGAGAGAGAGAGAGAGAGAGAGAAAATTTGCGATA
>CAHIKZ030005327.1:1695000-1777500 GCA_903632075.3 Acanthosepion pharaonis | reverse complement strand
AGTGCTTTCTGCATTCCGTTGAGGTTTCTTCTACACTTGATGAATTACTTAATATATATATATATAATGTGTATTTTTGACGGCAATCTCTCTTTTATACAAGATTCGTTCAAAACAATTGGGAATATACTGCGGTTATTTTTTTTATTTAAATTTTTAGCACACTGTGGCCGAGTTCATAGTCCATGTTAACATATTTTGAAAAATAAAATATTCCTATAACTCTAGATACATACATAAAATATCCGTACATTCAGTTATAAGTAAAGATAAAATCATCCTTGATAATGCCTCAAAGAATAAGCGAAAGTGCTTGGATATACAGAACATTCGGACAATTTCTGCATAATCTATATAAAGAAAGATAGAAATTACAAGAACACCAGAAAAATTAAAACCGCAGTAGCTTGTCAGTGGTTTTTAACGAAACCTGTACACACACACACACACACACACACACACACACACACACACACACACACACACACACACACACACACACACACACACACACCAATGTGTATATATATATATATATATATATATATATAGATAGATAGATAGATAGATAGATTAGAGTAAGTCGATTTTAACCTTTTTTGCAAATCAGCTTTGGACAAGCCAGATAGTTGTGAGTGAATGAGGTAAAAACTCACATCAAATTTTAGATTTCTATCTTTAAACCCCTTATGAGGTAAAGTAAATAAATAACGACTTCGAAAATGCGTTTAAAATGCCATTCATTTTGGCAATATTTGATTGAAAAATGATGTTATTTCGAGAGAAAATTAAAAAAGTTTGAATAAAGAAATTTCATATGCCATGAAAACTAATTCAATTCATTGCAAATATTTATATAACCATATCATCCAAATTTTCAGTGTAAAAGCCTTTAGAAACAAAGGAAAGTCTTAGTTGACCACATAACGTTTTTATGTCTTGCTTCAAATCCATAAACAACATGAGAATCTTCAAATCTTATTTTCAGAGCTCTTTCAACCCTATGAGAACGTGAAGGAAAATCAGGCAACTCTAAGTTTGCCTTTTTTTTGTTTGAATTTCATTTTCTGAAAAATTTTCAGAGGTAGCATGTTCACAAATTCCATTTTGAAACAGATTGATTCATTCTGATCAGTATCATCAATGGGGCCACTGATTTTTCATAAATTATCCTTGTGTAAAATCATGATAGTCCTTTTTCCCACAAGTGGGCCTGTAAAAAGCAGTCAGGATTCTTCTTGTACGGTCAACATATTTAAAACAGCTCTAAATGGTAGTTCATTCTAATGTAATTAACAGCCAATTGTATGTAATTTTTAAGGGAGATTCTCTTCCAGAGGAGCTACAAGACCTGCTTTACATCCAGTATTTGTATTTGTGTAGTCCAGAATGACAGTCGTCTATCCTATCAACTCCTTCTAAAACATTAAAAGCTTCTTCTGTTAGAACAACACCAGTAGCACCTGTAGCTGGATTGACTCTATGAATCAGGTATTTTCCAGTCTAAGTTTCTGTCTCTAGAGTAAATGTTAAAGGTTGTTTTGGGCCCTTTTCTTGATTTAGTTTAATGTCTATTACTTCTTTATACAAGAAAGTTTCTTTAAATAAACTTGCCAACAACTCCTAGACAAGCTTTTTAATATCTGCAATGTGTCATTCATATCTCATTACTTCTATTGTGACCTTTTCTTTACTAATTTTTAACTTATCAATTATAATACTTTTTTAAAATTCAAAGCATGGTTTAAAAACGCTCATAAGCTCTAAATTCAAGTGAAAGGAATAAGCAAGAGATACTCCAAGATAAGGGGAAAAAATAGCCTCTATATTTCGTTTTTCTTCCGACATTTTAATAAAAGGCTTGAAAAAAATATACTCAAGGAAAAAATAATGAATTAAACTACACTGCCAATTTATATTTTACTTAACATTTTGCAATTAATATCTTTTTTACCTTATATTTCTTAAAGGTTTCCGATGTAAATAACGACAAAACGCACGCTGATATACGGTGTAAAGGCAAATAATCACCCAACTAATTTAAATCCTGTTCATTAAAAATAAAACGTGAAACCGATGTCTTCTGCATTTTAGTTTTTCTTCGAAATAAAACTATCGCTTAAAATAGATTAGGTAATCTTTATGATTCATTAATGGTTTCATTGAATACATTGTGAAAAAGTTTCTTTCAGAAAGAAAAATAAGCTAAAAATTTAACACAACCTGCCATTTAAAGACATCGATATGCCTTTTTTTTTCACTGCACGTAATTAATTTATTTCAAGTAAAATTTATAAAGTATATTATTTCTTATAACAATTATGTGTAATATTTTATATGATTATCTCTTCCAGTATTTTAAAGAAATATTAAACCTCAATTTTAAATTGAATTTCATTCACTTTATTTCTGAACATGAAATAATTCGGCCTGGTTATTTATTTAAGTTAACACTTCAACAATATGCGGTATATAAATTAATTTTATTTTAATTGGATTTTATCAAATAGAATCAAAATTTTAGCGTAAAATATTATGTTTGTTTTTTTATGATATCATGCCCCAACTATCTAAACTTGTCAAAGAGTCTGGATTAAATATCGGCCTTCACTAATATACAGGTTGGTCCGAATGTCTTCTCATCATCTACCAAAAGTAATGAGAACAATAGAAGAACAAGTAATAAAAAGCACATGTACTGGATTCAGTTTATTCACTTTCATTGACGTTGTCACACATCGAGTGAGTCTGTAGGGGCTCCCGTCAGTCATCTGAAATAGAAAATTATATTATGTAGGAGTGACAAAAACTTAACGGACCGCCCTGTATATTTGATATCATGGTGATCATCCGAGACACTACACAGCTTTCTGACCGGCTCTCTCCAAAAGTTTGCCGACCTCTGATTTAAAACCAAACAGATCGAGGCAGTCAGTTCATCCGACCCATGTTGATAAAAATCAGCCTTCCCACATCGTTTGCTTTATTTCAACTTTAAGTAACAGCTTGTTCAAAGAATCTACGAAATCTATCCGGAGGAAAAAAAAAATCACGTTAATAAAAGAGAAAAAAATGTTGGGTATATTTGTCTAGGCTCTGTTCAAACTACAAAGTGGTCCAAAAGTCTTGTCACCCACTACCTAAAAGTAATTGGAACAAAAGAAGAAGAAGTAATACAAAGCACATGTACTGCATTTAGTTTATTCACTTTCATTGATACTGTCGCACATCGAGAAGGTCTGTATGAATACTATCATTTTCGTGGTACATATTTATGCGGTGCCATGTCCTGTGTGATATTTTAGAAAGCTGTGCATTGGTTGATTGTTGCAAAGGCTTTCCGAACAACTGATTGGTATTCTGGTATAGTTTATGTGAAACTCTCTCCCTAAAAATACCCAAATGATCTTTGAAATAGAAAATTGTATTATGTAGGTGGGACAAGATTTTCGTACCACTCTGTAAACACACACACACACACACACACACACACACACACACACACACACACACACACGCACACACACACAGACACACACACACACACACATATATATATATATATACACTCCTCCTTCCCCAATACTAAGTATGATTGAGAGAGATATTAAATTAAACCCTCCCTAAACTCTAACATGTCTCTCTAACCACTCTTATTACACTCTCTGTTAAGTTACAAAAACTTACACTACCCATCAATTTTCATTTCATTTTTCGTTTCATTTTTTGAAAGTGATATCTGATGAGGCGTCCTTTAAAAGGGTTCTGGTGAAATAAATTATTATAATGGAACCTTAATGTGGTCTGTTTTTCTTTAATATATATATATATATATATATATATATATATATATATATATATATATATATATGTGTGACGCTATTTAGTGGTCGCGTGAAAATTAAAGGCGAGAAGAAGCTATCACGAAAGACATACTGAGCGATGTTATTTTTTTAACAAAGAAAAGTGGTAAAGATTTTATTTTCATTTGCGAAAAAAAATTTTTTTTTTCGCAGAATTTAAGAAATTCGTAAGATCTTGGATCTGTTGGAATTAATTTATGTTATGACGCGGCGAATAAAAGATAGCAATCTGCCCATGGCAATAATGAAAATTTCAAATTGGTCAAGTGGCCTACAAAATAGAATGCTGAAAGATAATCGTAATCAGGTCAGGCACTGACCGAGAATGGCATCAGCTTAGACCACCCCTAAAGAAAAAGGAAGGGAAAGAGAAAACCATTAACTATCTTTCGGAGATGTCATTTGGTTTTGGAAAGAGACACCTGTTTTATGTTCAGACCTTGGCATGACAAAAGTTTGTTGCCGGGACAGATCGCTGGCGACAGGGTGCGAAGATGCCTAGTTGACCACCCATTTGACGCTGGAGAAAATCTCGTTGATAAATTCCAGATGACATTCGGTTAAGATAGAGATTAAAGACCACACTACGAGTCGGAGGGGTCTGGTGGAGGAAAAGAAAGAAAAGAAAAAAAGGAAGATAATTTTTTTTCTTCGAGCGATAATTTTGAAATGGGGCCAATCTAGCCACACCCACGCTGCTGAGCGTTCATTGGCTGAATGGTGGCGTGAGCAATGGGCGAAGGTAGACATATGAGAAGGAGGGAAGGCCTGTTGACGCCTCTGAGGGGATTGGTGTGAGATACCACTATGAGAAAGAAGGGAAACCTGTTGACGCCTTCTGAGGGGATTGGTGTGAGATACCAATATGAGAAAGGAAGAATTTGGGAGGACGATACCCTTAAGAACCCCTCTAAAGCAGAAAGTAATGGACTTCCAAAAATGGAAAATGATAAATTTTCCTGTCCTAAAACAAAGAAAATCCTTATTGTGGATTTAGAAATATCGAGGAACCCAAACCACGACAGGCCCACACCCGGTTTTGGTCGGTGTCCATATAAACAGAGTTGCAGTTGGAGAGACGCAGAGTTCCGAGGAGACGCAGACAGAGTTGAGCTGTGAGCTCTGAGACCAGCCTCGCAGGAAGCTGACTGAAGATCTACGCATTCCGACTTAGACTTCTAACCAAGAACAATTTATTTTTGAAGAACGACTTAGACTCACACCACCCAAACAAGTTTTACGAATATCGCCTGAAGTTACCAAAAACAAGTTATCGAAAAACAACTTAAGATATTAAGACTCGCCTAACAAACGCAAAGTGTCACGTATCCATATTAGCGGGTTGGGAGAAAGACGCAGTCCTGTATTCAGAAACCAGATATAAAAATATTTGTTATTCTTTTTTTAACACATTTGAACCTTTCCAGTTGTTACTTTATTTTCTTTTACATATACTTGTGCGATGTCACCTTTGCTCGAATTCGGCTTGCATAACGGCCCGGCGACTGATTGATTTCGTCTACCTAAGATCAAATCACAACGTGGGTAGGTTAGACTAGAAATCAAAGCAGTTACTTCGGTAACCAGACGTTGGAGGCGAGCTGGGAACGACAAAGCTGATACCGAATCTAACCAGATTCCCATCCGAATCAGCAAAGGGTTAGAACGTCACATTTGGCGCCGCGACCAATACCAAGTCATATTGGTCGTCACAGGATAACACCACACACACACACACACACACACACACACACACACACACACATATATATATATATATATATATATATATATATATATATATATATATATTCAAATATTTTTTATGTAATAAAAACATCTTCATTCACTACACAAAAACTGTCATGTTGCGGAACTATAATATGGTAGATAAAATATAATAAGAATGATTTATTATATGTTATCTACCATCCCCTGAAGAAGAGCAATTATAAATCCGAAACATGAACTTTTATAGTTAAATCATCGAATCTATAAGAATCCTCAGCAGAATACAGCAAGGACGAGACGGCCGTTTCGAGCTATTTGGGACTCATCAGCAGTGTGCATCCTTTACCGAGAATCGAACCCGGTCAGTTACGATAGAGCGAAAGCAACATACCAACGGGCCTTAGTGATAGAGGTGACAAACTAAACTCGATATAGCTCTGCTTTCACTTTCCGTGGGGTAACTGATTCGAGAATACCTTTGTCATTGGGATTTGGCCCCTCACCACGAGCGACATCTTCTTTTCTCCAGCCGATTCCTCTCAGAGCATTAGAAGGTGATTCAAGCATTGATATACAAACACTGATAATTTCAGTGTTTTATCTATCTATCTATCTATCTATCTATCTATCTATCTATCTATCTATATATATAAAGAAAGAACATTAAGATATATAATCCGGTGTTCTTATAGATATTTTTATTTTTATAAAATAGTTCTCAATGTAAATTTACAGAGCATTAATATTATAAATTAATTGATTTAAAATATTTTTTTTTTCGCTACACAGTTCTAATTAAATTAAATTCGAGCTTTCAGCTTCCATTTTTGAAACATGGTTAGAACTGTGTAGCGAAAAGAAAACAAATTTTAAATCAATATATATATATATATATATATATATATATATATATATATATATATATATATCCGATGTGATGAGGACGAAAGTAATATATAAATTCCAACGTTCACAGCATTAATCCAAAAGAGGGCTCGATACCGATAGTAGAGCGATAATTATTTATTATTATGGTTCATAACCATTTTCGTTTCTAACTCGTCAAAGTGCAGTTGAAATGCAGTGAAACCAATTTGCATTTTGATAATGATTAAAATGGTTTTGTCTATATGATAAAATTATAATATATTATGATTTCAAACAGTCATGAAAATAAAATATTTCTGTCAAAGTCCATATAAAGTACGTATTGTTCATTTTCTCATCAATGCCAAACATCCACCACGTAGATATGCCGATTATATAACACTCATAAACCCACACAAATACTCTCAGATTGAGCCATATCATTTCGCATTCAATTATCCGTAATTTTCTATCAAGAACACCTGACAAGCTCTTGTTCATACATCCGTATGATTGCACATGCTTACTCCTATCTTCGCCTTTTGTATACAATCAAATAAACACTCCTACCTAAGCATATTATCTTTACGCGGGCATGGGCACAATGTACAGCGATCCTAATGCATTGTAATCTCCCTCCTTCAGTTTTTCGGGACATTGGGGTGACGATGGTTCGAGGTTCTCTAATAATAGCGTTCGCTCATCTGACCTGTCTATTCCTCGGGCCGGGTATTAAATTCATCGGACGGATCGACCGAGTGGAAATGTAGGCAAGATACGATCGGCCGAAAATGACGTTGAAGCCATCAAGCGAGATCTCGCTGATAGATTCTTCCCGCTGTTAAAGACTGAACGCCTAAATCAGACTTCCGGATGCCTGCTTCCGTTCAAATATTCAGTTATTGAGAATTCAAAAAACAGGACTTACGAAATATTATTCATAAAATCGAAGTCTTTTTTTTATGTCTTTCATTTAATTGCCGAAAATATTTCTTAGGGAATAAAACCTCGTTGTAAACATGATATACATCATGCCTACATAAAAAAAAACGAATTGTCAATCGTTATATTTAGAATGCTAATTTTGTTGCATGCAGATTGTGTTTTGAGTAAGATTTCAAAGCACCATTTTTGATGAAAACTAAACATTGAAAGCAGACAGGAAAAAACTATTTCTGTTGTATCTAAATAATTAAAAAAAAAAAAACAGAATGGAAAAATTTATAGACAACTCATATATTGCAAGATTATAAGAACGATAAGCCCTTTGCGTTATTTAAACTACTTAGATTAATGAATAAAATTATGAATAATACAAAGCGAAACCGTTAAATTATAGAAAACAATCAAAATAGTAAAATAGCTGTGTAAAAGTTTCAGATATATATATATCTGTAAAAGGACTATATGAATAAAGAAAAAAAACTTATCTTAGCCGACGTGTTTCGTCCTCTGAGAGGCTTTATCAAGGCGAATGTAAGGATTTTATTTTGTGAAAAATATATATATATATATACAAAAGCAAAAATGTTATCAATTTTTTTCAAAATCTTTTGGTGCAGAAGTGCTCAGAAAAGCATATTTGCGATCGTAAGAATAAATCTGTCTTTTTGTTTGGTGAGAATAAATATTGCATTAATATTTCTTTGGAGAAGAAAACTGATTTTTTTTATATGCAAATTTTACTATTTAACCCATAAGTTGGAGGATTTAAAACTTTCCCAATGATATTGCTCGGAAGTGAATGTAATATCTTTCTGAATAAAGGTAATACTATGTGGATAAGTAATTAAAAATAATTTCAAATTAAAAATAAAATCCATTAATTCCTGCGAAATATTTATCTGTAATTGTATATATATATATTCAGGCCGGTAAATATTTTTAACCTGTTTATTTTAAACAGAGCATTTACTTAAATAATTGTATCTATCAAAAGAACGTATAAACATAAAAATGTCTTAAAATATCTATCTATCTATCTATCTTTCTCTCTCTCTCTCTCTCTATATATATATATATATATATATATATATATATATTTTCTTTTTCACTTCTCTACCTCTCTCTATATTATATATATATATATATATATGTGTGTGTGTGTGTGTGTGTGTGTGTGTGTGTGTGCACATATGTAGAAAAATGTGCAGATTATTCTAAACGTTATTTTAGCGAATTCATTGATTGATTAGATTTTGTACGATTATCAATACTTTGTAGATTATTTAAACCCGAAGCATATTTGAGTTTGTGAGTATAGACATGTCTTTCTGGTGGATGCTAATAAATATTGCAGTAACATTTTTTATTTGTTTAAAAATGATTTTTCCATGTGCAAATTTCACTATTTAACCCATAACCGGGGAAATTTATCCCCCAAGAATTTTTTTTCTCGGAAGTGAATCTATATATATATACATATATATATATATATATACATATATATATATATATATATATATATATATATATATATATATATATATATATATATATATATATGTAAAATAGAAACAAAATATTATAACCCGCAAAATTTATAATGAATAGCATCTAGTGTCTCGTAACATCTGCTCGGGCATCTCAGGATCATATAAGCAGCATCCCAAAAAAATCAAAAAATAAAAATAAAACAACAACATTTGATTTGTTGAATTATACAGTTATGAGAAAGAAGAATGATTTGTCGTTTTCAAAACTAGTTACGTGTATTTCCGAAAGATTACAATACTGCTCACACTAGCTGGTTATTGGACCTACCGAAAAGGCATTTGCCGTTTAAGTACGATATAACAAAAATAGCTTTAAACAAGAAAGTAACCTGCCACCTTTATTTATCTCCTTGCGCCAGTTTTCTTCAACCCTGGACTGGGTTGGAGTCTTCTTCAACCCTGGACTCAACCCTTGACTGGGTTGGAGTTTTCTTCAACCCTGACTCTTCAGCCCTGGTCCGGATTGGAATCTTCAACCCTGGACTGGGTTGGAGTCTTTTTCAACCCTAGACCGGATTGGAGTCTTCTTCAACCCTGGACTGGGTTGGAGTTTTCTTCAATCCTGGACCGTGTTGGAGTCTTCTTTAACCCTGGACAGGGATAGAGACTTCTTTAACACTGGACTGTGTTGGGGACTTCTTCAACCCTGTTTAGGTCTGAAGAAGACTGACGAAAGGTTGCGCTGAATGAAATAATCTATACCCACATGCAGTAATTTTGGATTTTTCCTGTGTAATATATCTGCTCTGTTTTAATTATTATATTCAGCTGTCTTTGTGGATCAGTTTTAATATTTGATATTACTAGGATCCACCTGGATTATATATCAAAGCACCTATTACCTGTACTATATATATATATATATATATATATATATATATATATATATAGATAGATAGATAGATAGATAGATGGCTAGCCAATCCCTGTTGCAGACGCTCACTCAGTCACTTTTGTGTTTGCTCAACATGTTGCAACTATGCTGACCAAAACTTAATTACAGTTTCTGGGAGAGAGCGTGTTACCAAGCGTGATGTGAACAGGGTCAGCACATTCAAACCCTCGGTCACGATGACTTGTGACAACACAGCTATAGACGGTCCCCAATATCCGTGGTATGGTTTTCAGGCTCTTTCCAAAGGTGTCGCCCGCTGCGATCGCCGCCTCCAGACCGATAATTTCCTGATAACAGTGGCGATATTCGAACCCGGGTCTCATGGTTAGAAAGCGAACGTTCTAACGGCCACACGCCCATATCATTCAATCATTCATACATACATACATAGTGATGGTCTCTTAGGATTTTTCTTTTAATACAATCAAACTGTTTTTCCTTCGTAAATATCTTTGCCGAATCGGAGGTGTCTATCTCTTCGGCAGTGATTTCCCCAAAACGTCTCCTGAAACTCTGCAAGAATCCAGTTTGATTAATTCAGTGACTTAAAAATATTTCTCCATAGCATTTGCAGACATTTTATATCACCGAATGCCAGCTAAAAATGGCAAACCTTGTTTTGCCCAAAGCCTTATCGGCTCACTGCCAAGCATATGACGTTCATATCACCCTCTGCTGTAATAAACTTCATGGGTTTCTCTATAAATTTTTACCTCGTAAGTGTCATTATATTGGATGTTGGAAGCTGTTTATTTCTTTTGGATTCCGACCGTATTCGTATTAATGCTCAACACAAGCGATGAAACTATGTCTGGAAAAGATATATAAAGGGTGTTTCAATAAATTGGACCGATTTTAAATGTGAATTAAGTTTAAGCGTCTAATGAATTTTTTTTCTTTTTCTTTCAGATTTGGTGGACATTTGGGCGATATTATTTTTCACGCATAATTGCCATGAATTAAATAACATGATTCAACTGAGAAATAAATAAATTTACACAAATAACATTGATTTATTTACAGCTGACTTTGATCCGTCTTAATGAAACATCCTTTATATATAATCCGTCTTAATGAAACACCCTTTATATGTAATTACGAATATATGTTCGTAGTTTAGTCAGATGAAAAAAAAGAAAGAAAAACATTTATTTTATTCAAGATTTCTTAACACAAACTTGTCCCTTTGCTAATGCACTTAATCCAGTGTCTAATGATTTTCTTTCATTTTCTTTCAGATTTGGCGGATATTTGGGCGATATTATTTTCCCCACATAATTGCCATGACTTAAATAACATGATACAAAAGAGAAATAAATTTTCACCAAATAACACTGATTTATTTATAATTGACTTTGATCCGTCTTAATGAAACACCTTTATATATAATCCGTCTTAATGAAACACCTTTTATTATGGGAAATGCTTCTTTCCAAATTTGGCGAAATGAAAAGAAGAAAACAACGAAATTAATTTGTTATATCAGAGGTTGCAGTTTACCACACACACACACACACACACACACACACACACACACACACCTTGTTTTGTTTTTCGTTTTAAGGATAACCCCACCTCATTTCTTGATATTTAGTTTTTATAGTTTCCCCAAAGAAATAAAATGAGAAAAATAATAAAATAAAATAAAAATTGAAAATATCCATCTAATTTTACATCATCATTATATATATAATATGAAATGGACAAAGTCTGACAATTATTTTAAGACAATTTTTTTTTATATTTATACATTCTTTTTATAGATAAAAATATTTAAGTAAATGCTCTGTTTTATAATAAACAGTATTAATAACATTTACCGGCCTGAATGTCCGAGACATTTTCATAGAAAATATGCGTCCTCCGACAGGAATCGAACCTGTATCCTATACGGAACCGTCATTTAGCCTGACGTGCCTTAACCGATCGAGCCACGAACAATCGTTCGATTAGCAAGGTCGATGTTACTGTTTTTAAATTTCAATCTTCCATGAATCTCTCACGTACATTCATATCCGCTCAAAGCGTATCCAAATGTAAGCAAGTGACGTCACATATTATGAAATGGACAAAGTCCGACAATTATTTTAAGACATTTTTTTATGCTTATACATTGTTTTTAGAGAGAGAAAGAAAGACATTTTTCTTGAGAGATCCATGGAAGATTTTGATATTGTATAAAAGAACCGATTCAAAAAGACAGACGATAACCATTGATAATGGATTTCAAATTAGAAAATTGTATTTTACGGAAGAATCTACAAGAGAGTTCAACAGGCGAGAAGTCTGAGAGGAGAAACTTTTTAGCAGAAATGATATTGAGTAGAAAGAACAATAAAGGAACAGGAATTGTGAAGACAGAAGATGGCCACTGATATTTCATTTGACTTTCCGAAGATCGTAGGTGCCACTGAAACAAAAGAAGTTAGTCCCACAAACAAGACATGCGAGAGAAAGTAAACATTAGCGTAGGATGTACGCTTACATCAAACCTTTTCAATAGTCAATTAGTAAATACAATAAAGTTTTAAAAAATAACAAGTATTAAAATAGACAGCAAAGGCTTCGTCCGGGTTTACTTATGATTCTTTTTTCATTGTTTACCATTTAAATTTTAGTTTTGATTGTTTTTTTTTTATTATTATATTCGTAGATCTGTTTATGGACTGAAGGGCTACCTGAAAATCTGGTCATAAATCGACTTCACCATAACGTCCGTGATTTGCTGTCAAACGATTCGATGATCTAAAAATACATGGAATGATTATCATAGTGTATTTTATCTTCCCTGCTTAATCAGCGATCAAACTGTTCGTTCTCCTAATCCCTAGGAAAGATGAGTCCAGCGGCAATATCAGAAGCCTTATAAGAGCGTTACATTCCAAATGAAGGCAGTCGATCTTTTGACCAGGCCACCAATATCTCCATCGGGGCAAATAGTGTCACAAGTTTCAAATATCAAGCGAAGCCAGTGACATCTTGATTATGCTTGCTGAGAAATAAACGACCGGAAGAAATATGCAGCGAAGGAAGGGCAGATGTGAAGAAGTGCTGAAAAGTTCATGGCCAGATTCAATTCTCAAAATATCACCATAGAAGTAAACATCAGAATTTAAATTAAAAAAAAATCTGTTTGACAACATTTCAACACGCCAACGTATATTATAAATTTATGTGTAGTTTCCCCTCAGAGCGTGAATGATCATGGCCCTCCACAACTTCTTGTTTTTCGTAGCCCTGAGTTAAAATTGTCTTTTTGTTATTTCTACTAATCACTAATCTGACAATCATTCATTATAGCTCTGCTTTCCACTGACCCTCTTGCAAACAATATTTATTTTGTGAGTGTCAAATTTTCCCAACACACTTTCCTCGTTATGTTCCCTGGAAATTTCAACTATTTCTATTGATGTTACGTATACGTGTCCTTTTTTCGTTTCATTTTCTCGAAAACCTCATTATTGCTCACGTGTTTAACCCATGGTATTCTCAGCATCCTTTTGTTGAGCATCAATTCTACTGCCTCAGTTTTCTTCTCCATCTGTGGTAAAATTATTCATCATTCACTGCCATATAGGAGGACCGATATTGTATAACCGCTTAGTACTCTTCCTTTAAGTTTCTACGGAGATACGGTGTATAACGGCTCGGATTGAAAAATCGCAAAGCCAAGTTCGACATACCAGTAGGTTTCCAGTGAACTCACTTACGTGCTAATATTCTTGGGAAAGCTATGAATCCTCTTCTTCTTCTCGCCAACAGCTATGGGTAAATAGAAAGACAAATTTGGTTCTATAGCCCTGTCTAGGAGAAAGTAACACTTCCGGTAGTTTTTTTTTAAGGGAGTACGGTAGATAGCGGATCGGATTGAAGAAAGATAAAGCCGATTTAAATATACATGTAGGGTCCAGTGAATTCACTTAGGTGCTAATATTCTTGGGAAAGTTATGAACCCTTTTCTTCTCCACCACCCCCGTTAGCTATTGGTAAATAGCAGGACAGACTGGGTTCTATAGCAAGGGTGGCAACCGGCCTCGGAGAAAATAACTCTGAATTCAGAACTGTATGTAGCCCTGTCGTAGCATACACAATACAGCTAAACAAACGATCGTTCACTTCCAATATGAGTTATCTTCCTTTAATTCAACTCTCCCAGTTTATGTCCAAGTCTACTTTACCCACGTATTGAACTAACAACTCTTTGGATGCAAGCAGCACTCGATGGCACGTGGAATTAGAACAACCTACCCCGATTCAGTTCGAAATTACAATCACTTGAGCAAGACCTGAGCGTATAACGGCGGAAACGTCGGGAATATGGAAACGAAGATGAGGACAAGAATCCGAACAATGTAAATAGTGTTAATATTTACAATAGGCCATCTCAGAAATATAGACAGTCATTGTCTTTCAACTTCAAGTTAATTGTACTATCCATTTTAGCTGGAGTTCACACACACACACATATATATATATATATATATATATGCATGTATGTATGTATGTATGTATGTATACATACAGGACTCTCCCGTCGATTTTGACGTATCAGTGTCAAGCAACTCGTTTCCTAGCAACTAACAACCAGACCACACGCACAAATCATTTGATTCTAGTGGTGAAGGCTTTGTGCAGAACCAACCACACTTTTTGGAAGTTCCGAATACAGAACAAGAATTCATATATATATATATATATATATATATATATATATATATATATATATATATTCAATTTAATTAAAACGATATCACCTTATATCAACTTAAAACTACCCCTCAAAAGTTTATAAAAACTACATGTAAATTTAAAACATTTCCTTTCACCCTTGGAAGTGCGATCTGCTGAACCAGGTAAAATCCATATACCTGGAGAAATAAATTATGGACCCTTAAGTTAGTCTATTTTCTATTTTAATTGAATATATATATATATATATATATATATATATATATATATATATATATATACACAGTAGGGGGAAATAAATATTCGTACACTTGAAAAATTGTATTTTTTATAAATGTAAAAAGCCTTTAAATAAAACAAATCTCGGCACATTTTATGTATAAAGACACATACTTTAAAAAATAATAATAAACTTAATTCTTATTCTAACAGAAATTAATGCATTTTTTAAATTCTAACTGGTGAAAAAAGTATTCATACAAATCAATTCATTAGAATAAAATAATCAATTAATTATGAAAAAAGTATATTCTAGAATGTTCCAGTAATGTTATCAGTAATTATAGTTAACGCTATTAGCCATTATCAGAGCATTCTGCAATTCTTACGATATGGTTCTAATAATGCCTAAAGGTAAAAAAAAAAAAATGACTATTTCACAAAAACAACACATTTTGTTTCTTTGGAAAGGTGGGAACAGTTACAAAACAATTTCTTACAACGTGAATATTTCTTTTACTACAATTGCTTCGTTCATTGCAAGGTTTAAAACTCGTAACAGCGTCGAAAACCAAAGATGAACAGGTGCTCCGAAGAAGATTTCTCTAAGATCAGAAAGGATATTAGGACGCCATATCCAACAAAATACACAGGTTACCCGAGAAGAGCTGAAGGAACATCTGCGTGCATTAGGGATTAAAGTAACCAAGCGTACAATAAGTAATGAACTACACAAAAACAGTGTGAAATCACACATCCCAAGGAAGACTCCAATCCTCTTGAAACGACACAGAGATGCTAGGCTAAAATTCGTTAGAGAGCATAAGGATAAAGAATATTCCTTTGAGAAAAAGTAATATGAACAGATGAAACTAAAATAGAGTTGTTTGGTCATAATTATCGAAATCATGTGTGGAGGAAGGACGGTGAGGCCTACTTACCAAAGAACACGTTGCTAACTGTAAAGTTTGGTGGTGGCAGTATTATGATATGGGGCTGTTTTTCTGCAAAAGGTGTTGGCAAAATATCAATAATAGATGGCAAGATGAATGCCGAAAGATACCAGATAATCTTGCAAGACAATTTAATGCATTCTCTTGAAAGACTTCGGCTACCTCCTGATTGGGTTTTCCAACTGGATAATGATCCTAAGCATACCGCTAGATCTACAAGGAAATGTTTAGCTGAAAGTAACGTTGATGTCTTGCAATGGCCAAGTCAGTCCCCAGACTTGAACCCATTCGAGAATTTATGGCGATATTTGAAAATTCAAATTGGGAAAAGAGCAACAACAAATATCAAGAATTTGAAGACAATATGCCAAGAAGAATGGGACAAAATACCACTCAATGTGTGCAAATCATTAGTCGAGACGTACAGGAATAGACTGGTAGCTGTTGAACTCAATAAAGGATATTCCACAAAGTATTAAATTAAGTTAATATGCTTTTTTTGTTTTGTACGAATACTTTTTACATCAGTTAAAATGAAAAAAATGGATTAATTTCTATTAGAATAAGAATTAATTAAGTTTATTACTATTTTTTAATAAAATGTATCTTTACACATATAATGTATCAAAATTTGTTTTAGTTAAGGCTTTTACATTTATAAAAATACAATTTTTCATGTGTACGAATATTTATTTCCCCCACTGTGTATATATATATATATATATATATATATATATATATATATATATATATATATATATATATATATGCGTGTAACTATTTGTGCGTTTACAGATACATATTCATGACCATGATTTATTTATCTATTCAGACCCAAACATAAAGACACACACACACACACACACACACACACACACACACACACACATATATATATATATATATATATATATATATATATATATATATATATATATATATATATATCTATTTTTGTGTGTACAGATATATATTCATGCCCCTGGACTGTTTAGATATCCACACACAGACACACACAAAGACATACGCACATACATACATACATACATACATATATATATATATATATATATATATATATATATATATATATATATATATATATAAAGAATAATCACACATAGAATTAATCACAAGTATCAATGCGATTATTGGCGACATCCATCGCTAGAAAACATAATATATATGCATTAAAAATCCTGTTCATCCATAGTGCGAGTTTTTGATCCTTGAAAAAACTTGTTGTCTGTGTTTTTAGTTTATTTGATGTTAAAATGCTAGTACTTACGGATAGAACTTCTATCCATCATCAGGCATGTGTTTTTTTCCTTATAAAATCAAAAACTTGAGACGATATACTTGTATGTCGACCGAAATGTTTTTGAACATCTGGATTTAACACATCACAAGAAATTGTTAAATAAAACTCTCGGAACGAATGCAAAAATAGAATAAGTTTTTCAAAAATTTTTAAGTTTTGAAAAACTTAGAATTTTACGTTCCGAGATCTTACACAATGTCAATACAGCAGATATTCAAAAATTTTCGGTCGACATATATATCGTCTCAAGTTTTTGATTTTATAAAAAAAAAACACACATGCCTGATGATGGATAAAATAGAATACTAGCATTTTAACATCAAATAAACTGAAAACTAGATAAAAGTTTTCGTCAAGGATCAAAAAATATGGATGAACAGGTTTTTTATGCATATATTATGTTTTCTAGCGATGGATGTCGCCAATAATCGCATTGATAAATTAATTTATGTGATTATTATTTTTTATGTAAATCATATGCTGCCTAATGTTTTAAGTTTATTATATATATATATATATATATATATATATATATATATATATATGTGTGTGTGTGTGTGTGTGTCTGTATTTGCTGACATTATAAACAGTTACATGTGTGTATATAAGAGAAAGTAAAAGAGAGAGAACGGACAAGTAGACTAGAAGAGGAATTAAAATAATGGGAAAAATCAATCAACCTCATTCAGTTGATTAACATTTCAATATTTATATTAAAACCAAGTTATAAATACATACACACACATACCGTGCCGGTGGCCCGAGTGATTGATTACAATGGACTCTCAGCCTCAGTCAGTCTTGATCCAATGTCAGGAACTAAATTGAAGACTGCCTGTTCCATATACGAGTAGTCTGACCTTAGCGTGGTTAATAATAACCGAATGATACCAGGGTGACATGATCTGTGACATTATTTACAACACCGAGTATCCCCAAGCGCTCCACTTTGATATCACGGGCAAAATTCCACGCCGCTTAACTTCGACTTCTTTCTTTCATTTTGGATGAACTGTCTATCTTTCTCTATCCTCCCCTTTCCTTCTGTTTGTCTGTCTGTCTGTCTGTCTGTCTGTCTCTCTCTCTCTCTCTCTATATATATATATATATATATATATATATGTGTGTGTGTGTGTGTGTGTGTGTACAAAATAAAAAGAAAGAACAGTAAGATATAAAATCCGGTGTTCTTATAGACATTTTTATTTTTACAAAATAGTGCTCAATGTAAATTTACAGAGCATTAATATTATAAATTAACTGATTTAAAATATGTTTTTTTCCGCTACACAGTTCCAACCATGTTTCAAAAATAGAAGCTAAAACCCCGAATTTAATTTTTGCAATTAAATTAAAAGCATTAGTTCCATTTCATCTTCAAGCGAATTTTGGAGTAACTTTTAAAAATTACCGGGTTTTAAAGACACAGCTAAAATCACGTTTCCATGGTTACAGAATATTCTACTTAAATTGAACAAGCGATATCTAGATTTTCCTTATGTCAGTATCATTGTATCAGTTATTAGCTACAATTTGGTAAGGGGTAGGGATGTATTTTACAATGAAAAATTTTCGGGGTTTTTAGCTTCTATTTTTGAAACATGGTTGGAACTGTGTAGCGAAAAAAAACCATATTTTAAATCAATTAATTTATAATATATATATATATATATATATATATATATATATATATATATATATATATAGGGACAGAGAGAAGGATATATACATACACACACAAGCACACACACACACACATATATATATATATAATAAATAAAAACAGACCACTTAAAGGTTCCATGTAATAAATTATTTCACCACAGCCATTTTAAAGGACTGCGGATCATCAGACTTTACTTCCAAAGGTTGAAACAAAAAATGAAAAGGAATTTACACATTTTTGACGGGCCGTATTAAGTATATGTAAATTAACGAAGTAAGGAAGTGAGGGGGCGAGAGAAGACATGAGTTAGATGTAATTCAAAATTTCTGTTCTTTCATACTCAAAATTACTTGAGGAGGTCCAGATATTGACACATTTAAACGGTTAACTTAACGGAAGTTATATATTGATATGTGTCCGACAGGAATCGAACCTGTATCCTATATCAGGCTATATGACGGTTCCGTATAGGATACAGGTTCGATTCCTGTTGGAGGACGAAAATTTTCTATGAAAATTTCTCGGGCATTCAGGCTGGTAAATGTTACTAATACTGTTCATTATAAAACAGAGCATTTACTTAAATATTTGTATCTATAAAAAGAATGCATAAACATGAAAATGTCTTAAAATAATTGTCGGTCTTTGTCTATTTCATAATGTGGGACGTTATATATATATATATATATATGTGTGTGTGTGTGTGTGTGTGTGTGTGTGTGTGTGTCGAAAGACCGAAATTGAAATTCTATATGCCATTATCCCAACTGGGAGCTGATTATTAGATTGTCCCAAAAGTTCGTAAACACTTGCAAAAAATTGAAATTTTACTCGCCAAGTAATAACAAAAACAACAAAAATGATTCCTCAAAATAAAGACCATCATTTTCCAAGACTTTCTGCCATCGATCTGCAAGCTTTCGGATCTGGTGAACGTACCATTCAGCCGGCTTCGAATCAAAGAATTCTTGACACGCTTCCTCGACTTCATCAAACGAGTTGAATCGGCGGCCCTTCAGAAAGTGTTGCATTGAGCGGAAAAGGCCGTAATCTGATGGAGCACAGTCAGGACTGTAGGCTGGATGTGGCAGAACCTCAACGCCGTCCAGCTCTTCAAAATTGTCTTTGGTCTTCCTGGCGATGTGTGGCTTGGCATTGTCCTGCTGCATCAAAGCGCGCTTTCGGTTGATCAGAGCCGAGTACTTTTGCTTCAATTTTTCGTAGACCCGCTCCAGTTGCTGACAGTAAAGTTCGGCACTGATGGCACGACCATTCGGAACCAACTCAAAATGCACGATTCCTTCAAAGTTCCACCAAACGCACAACATGACTTTCTTGCCGAATCGATCTTGTTTTGGAACTGACTGATAAGTAATAAAACTCCATCCAAAGCTAAATGATCCCACCACTGGCAATAATTACAACAATATTCTAAGAAATGAACTCAAAACTGTCGAAAAGAATAAAAACAAATTCTAATATCCTCATCAGACAAGCCAATAAAATTAATACAAAGATAATTTGGGCCAATTTGGATGACGATAAACAATTACACAGCATCATTGTTGATCCATCTCTATTTACTAAATTAAATAAAGACACCACGGAGATGAAAAATAAACTCATAGCACTAAACAGTACTGACATAGCATCATTGAAAGTCCTTACTAAAGATTTTCAACCAGGATACCTCTAGAGAAAACAACCAGGATACCTCTAGAGAAAACAAAATTCGATATTCAATACGGCCTATCATTTTACAGATCAAAAGAGAATCCTTAATTATATTATTACTCCATATCTACCTGGGAATGATAGTAACACATCTACTCATGAATTTCTCCAAATCCATAAAAGCATAAGTAAACCATGTTATTTTAGTGTAACTTGACGTAGAAAATATATTCACAAATGTCCCTGTCGATAAAACCGTCGATATAATCTGTAACTCTGTATATATATATATATATATATATATATATATATATATATATATATATATATATATATATATATATGATAATCTTAAGGAGCCAGACTTACCTAGGTTTTAACCAAACGCATCGTCAGGGGATATCTGGCATTGCCCTGACGATCCGCTTAGGTGAAACCGAGGTAGGTTTTCCTGGCTCCTTAGGATTATCTTAGGTTTTGCTCTACTTAGTGTATTGAGCAATTTATGTAGTTGTCTTTTTACGCGTTTTGTGTTTTTTTTTTATTGGACTTGGAACTTGAACTCTGGACGATTGTTTTCGCCTTGTTTTAATGTTCTTGTTTTTTTTTCTTTTTTTCTTCCCCATTTTTCCTCGGGTACCGATTTGTTCTATTGCAAGTTGAGCTATCCGAGGTTTTTACACATGAGTACCACCATATATATATATATATATATATATATATATATATATATATAGAGAGAGAGAGAGAGAGAGAGAGAGAGAGACACTCTTATTCAAGGATACTCTCCTACTAGGGCACCGAGCCAATCCCTATTGCAGACGCTAGCTCTGGCGCATTTGTGTTTGTTCAGCGCCCACGGCGCCCACCTGTGATTTAAACTATGCTGATCAGACCTCAGTTACAGTTTCTGCGAAAGGGCACATTATCTAGCGTGACCATTAATCATCGGCCACGATGACTTGTGACTTCGTGCTAGAACAGTTATCAACGTCCCCAAGGTTACCCAACTTCACTCACAAGGTTTGGGTCAACATGTTGTATCGTTTACGGGAACTTTCCAAAGGTCCTGACAAATCGACCACGGTGAGATTCGAACCCGGGTCTTAAGGTTAGTATGCGAACGTTATAATCAATCGGTCACGTCCCCATATAAACATAACTTAATTCCACCCAATCCACCAAACCTAATATTCTCAAGAAATTACTGCATACCTGCACAACTAAGTCCTCTTCTATGACAATAATGGTAATATTTGTAATTAAACTAATGGTTTTAGTATGGGAGACACATTCGAACTCTATTTCTCAAACTAATTAATGCATGATGTCGAAAACAAAGTATCTGAAAAAAGTTACTAAGCCTAAAATACTAAGTAAGTAGTAACTAAAGTTACTAAGTAAGTAAGTAGTAACTAAAGTTACTAAGTTACTAAGTAAGTAGTAACTAAAGTTACTAAGTAAGTCAGTAGTAACTAAAGTTACTAAGCCTAAAATATATGTCCGCTATGGTATTTTTATTTTAGCTGGATACAAAAAAGGAAATTGAGAATCATAAAACTAAATTTGAGAAAAATTCTGTCTTTGAATTTACCTATGAACTTAATCGAAAAAAACTCCCATTTTTAGACGAATGTAGTAATAACACATTCATTACTTCGTTATACAAAAAAACTTTCAACTAGAAACTCTTGTCACCTTAATTTTACTAGTGAATGTCTACTTAGATATGAAATAGACGTTATAAAAACTTCCTCACGAGAATTCATCGACTCGTCCGCTTATCATTAAAGAACTGAAACAAACGCTAATTAATATCGGTTTTCCGAAATAACTCAGAGATTACCAAATTAGAATATTTCTTTCTTAGGTAACCAATAGCAAGAATGAGCATACAGACATAAACCAATAATTTTTTATAAGAGTTTTAGGGACAACTTCCCTAGACTTACCTTCATCCCCGACGTCAGTTTTGTGGCTGAATGCTTTCGTAAGCCCCGGAAACAATCCGAATTCTTCCATTCTCAAGGCCTTACATGCTACTCCATGATTCAGTTACCTTTCACGGCCTAGGAAGGCATTGTATCGGTAACCAGTGAAGGGGGTCGGCTTGGGTTCACTCTGTGTTGCGCTCTTTCTGGTTCGGGGTGCCAGCGGTTAATTAACTCCATGACCCTGTGTTTTCGTTTTCCTGGCGATTGACACGGAACGCGATTTCTCTCAATTACGTAGGCTTCTAAAACAATGCACAACTCCAGGAAAAAATTAAAATAATTATATACTACAAAGAAAATCAAAACAGCTAATCTTATCAACAACAACAATTCAACTGTAAGAGTTCCAAATTACAGAGATCCAATATTTTTTGTGAATTCGCATGTCTCTTAAGGAACTATGTTCCTGATCAAACCAAATTCATGAATTCGTATAGTGAACATACCACGATAAGCCTATCAAAATGTTTCATACTGCATCTCTCTGACCATCGCTCAATTAGGATTCAATTAAACATACGTAGACCCACCAAGCTCCATTCAAAACACAATGGTAGAAAATACAAATATTATAGCCTCATCCACCTGCAAAAAAAGAAATATCATAAAAAATCGACAATATCAGAAAAAAAAAAAGAACATTTTTGAAAATGTCTGAAAGAGTAACGGAAAGCGTTCGTACATCCAAAACATCAGACAATTTTTAAACACTTTTATGTCCATTAAAGTAAAAACTTAAAAGAACACAAGAAAATTTAAGTAAAAAGCCTAAACGTTCTACATTTTCAATGGGATTTGAAGAAACTGGTATAAAATAAAGATTGCGCCACAAATGAAAGGAAAGATAAATGATAAAGTGGGAAAATTTTCGTGCGACGCGTTTCATTCCTCCCCCGCATATATATATATATATATATATATATATATATATATATATATATAATATTCATACACGTTTCATTCAATAATATAGACAAGTGTTGTCTATTTATTTTATGTAAATTTTTTTCGTAACGCCTGAAAAATAATATCGACAACACTTGTCTATATTATTTAATGAAACGTGTGAATGAAAAGATGCTGGCTAAATACACACACACAATATATATATATATATATATATATATATATATATATATATATATATATATATATATATATATATATATATGAAGAAATATAGTTTTATGGTGTGCAATATTTACGGGATAAAGTGTACAATATCAGAGATAGAGCGTATGTAAATATAAATATAACAGTGAACATTAAAGTCAACACTCACAGGAGACAGGCTGTTTTATGCTACGCGCAATCGTCAGGGGGCCCGCCGAAACAGCCTGTCGCCTCTGAGTTTTGATTTGTTCATTATATCATATATATATATATATATATATATATATATATATATATATATATATATATATATATATATGTGTGTGTGTGTGTGTGTGTGTGTGTGTAAAGAATTCATGGATTCTGTTTATTAATCCGGAATATTTTCTTTAGTATTTAAGCGCTATTTTTTTAGTGGATACTCCTATTTGAGTAGACGCCCCGTTTATTTCAAGCGGTAGCTTAATTCATCTCTACCGCCCTGGACAGCAAGTCGGACTAACGAAGCAGTTTCGAATCATGCCGGACGGTGCATTTGCATTAATAAGATTTTTCGGATGTTTAGTTCGACACATGAAATAAAATCCTCTTTAAAATACACGGGTCTTCTACTCAAATATGTCTCTCCACTAAAATAACGTTGAATCAATATATATATATATATATATATATATATATATGTGTGTGTGTGTGTGTGTGTGTGTTTATATATACATATTAATTTAAACGTTATTATATATATATATATATATATATATATATATATATATATATATATCGATAGATAAATAGATAGATGTATACAGGTATTTACTAACAGGCATGCGTATCAAGGTAAGCTGAGTGCATTCAAATAAAACGTGTAAAGCACGTGATTTGTTCCTAATCAACTAATGGGCCTTTGCAATTTACTAAGTGTATCAACGTTCTTTACGTTGGCATGATTCCCGCGAGACTTCAATATACTTCCCCCTCATCGCTTACACCTTCTAGCTAATCCCATTATAAAAATCTTACTGAAGTAAATATTGAAGAGTGTCAAAAAAATATATCTATATATATATATATATATATATATATATATATATATATATATATATATAAAGTTAAACTGAAACAGGTTTTGTATTCACAGAATGGTTAAATTATCAACCTCTACGGTACATTGTTTTCGTCTTTCAAACTTTACTCGTACAACGTAGCCTCACTTTTTTCCCCCCAACTTCTTGGTTTACACGTTGCTAGTAATCTACGAGATCTATCGTCGCTGAGGGAGATTTTGCAGCCGCGTTCTGATGGACTAACGTACAGTCAATAAAGAAAAAAAGAAAAAAAAAACAGGTACTGCAGCTTGATCTTAAACATGTTTATCTGTTAGACTGTTTCAGAAAGGAGTCATGTCCTATCTTCCCTAGTTTGCCAACGATGATGCACTTCTGCCAAACCGTTTTAAAACTTCTTTTCCACAGACGAAACGTTGCCTGCTTCTCGCTACTCTAACGCTATTTGCTGTTCAGATTTTGGAACGAACTATATTCTTTGGTTCCACGAGTGCAGACATTCATAGTTACCATCCACCATGTCACATTCACATGGCCAACATCCTCATTCCCTTTATATTCCATTGGTAAAGAAGTTCCATTCAGACACATTCTTTCCCAGAATTCTTAATTTATGGAGCAGATCTCGAAAGGATTCTTCCCCACTCACTACAGTCTTAACTTCTTAACGGACAAAACCATATCTATCCTACATATCATAATATACACCTGTTGACCCTTCCCTGTACGACACTCACTTGATAAAATTTTAACTTGAGTGACTGTTAGAAATTGTATTTGGCTGTTTCGTTTTTTAATGGTTATCAATAGGTCATTTAAGGCCAGAACATATTTTTTAGATTATAATTTCTTTTTGTAGATAATAATAGTTTAGTGATACAGGTTTTACTAATTAACCCATAGCTGTAGGAGATAAGGTGCATTTATTCTTTTGCCAAGGTTATTTGTGCGTAAGTGAATATAACGAACCCAACTGGATTTGGAACTCGGCTCTCCGTTTAACACATCCGTGTCATTATCCATTACACCACCCGCACATCCAAGCTTACCTCACCTGGTATTTCCAAGCTGTCACCCATCTAGTTACTGACCACGATCGACGTTGCATACCTTCGGTGATATGGTCGTAAGCTCCTAGGACCATGAAAAAATGCTTTTCCTGATTTCAACCGTACGGCGGAAATTTATTTAGTTTCAAGTTTGAGAATTATGAGAGTGGCGTACCTTTTGGTTACAATGAGTTATATAATGCCGACAACATTTTTACTATCTGCCTATATTTCTGAGATGGGGTATTATGTACATTATTTATATTATTCGGTCGCCATATGTTTCGGCCGTTGTACGCTTTTTCTTCAGGTAGTTGGAATCTCGAACTGAACCGTTTATTAATGGATATTAGTTATCAGTTATCTCTTGTTAATTCCCCTCTCCAAGTTCTCCACTGGCTTAACCGGGTATTGAACTCACACTCTTTGCATTCTGTCACTGGATCTAACTAACACCTTTTTCCACAGTAGCCATATGTCCTTGAGGACATCTGTGTATGAATTTCTGGGTATTATAAACCTAATGTCTTCAGCAACCATTTTTACCAGTGCTCATATTGAAATTTTTGCTGTTATCATAGCATGATTTTTACCAGAGCTCATATTGCAATTTTTGTTGTTATTATTGCTTTTCTCTGGCACTCTTTATTACTGGTTTCTATATTGTATTTGAACAATTTTACCGCTAGTAATATTTTTTTTCCAAAATATCTTACTAGAAAAATGTATTGCTGTTAATAATTTTTCCTTCAAAAATATATTGCGGGTATTTTATTTTCTTTCCAAACTGTATTGCTGGTGGCAATTTTTTCAAAAAATGCATTGCTGTTATAAAAACCTATTTTTTTACACTTTCATAGTGGTGTTAACTATGTGACCATAGCTGGGACCCTAACAGGTGCTACCACGCTGGGTCAGAGTGGACCTTGGAACACGAGCAATTAAGAGGTGTTCCTCAAAATCTCCTGATCAGAGACCTTGCTGTCGGATGTAGTTTATCGTCTTACCCAGGACGCGGATGTAGTTTATCGTTATACCTAGGTAGCGTAGCGTTTATTAGAAAATTCTACTCGCAAGAAGTCCAAATTTTCCTGGTAATATTACCTGAATGAGATTGTCCTCAGGACATGAAGGGAGGAGCAAGAGTGGCATACTATGAGGATCCTTCTTCTAGGATCCGTGCCTCTTCAGAACGTTAGCGATTATGGGTCTCCCCTCTTTCCTGTACTTCGTGGCTCTTACTAATTTTTTTCTTATTACTATCTCCCGTAAACAAAAAGATCTCTCTTGCCTTCAATATGTACTTTGAGTGTCAAATTTCCAAGTCTTCTTTCATCATTATGGGCTCTAAATATTTTGTTACGTCAACTAACACACGGTTGACACTTTTGAGATGTCAGCGAATACTCGTTGTCACTTTCGTAATGCTCGTTGTAGTAAAGACTTTGTAATCGCAGATACAACTATATTAACGCCGTTGAACAATACCGGTGCCAGACGCCTTCGAATATCACTCGAACTAATAGGTCTTGCTTGATAATCCTCGCTCAACAAGTAACCCATATAGTGTTCTGAATAGAGAAATAGTATAGTGAATAGAGTAGAGAATAGCGCTCCGTATAGTAATAGAGGATACAGTAGAAATGGGGAGATATTCACTAACCGCCCCACGCGGTCGGATGCTACACAAGGCAAAGTTTATTGTGGGGTATCCGAGTCCGTAGCCTTGGCCAAAAAATCCCCGCAGACCCCGTGAAAAATAAGTAAGTAAAGTAAAACACGAGGTCGGATAGATGTCTCCTGAGACGAGACTCCGCTCATTGGCATAACATTGTCTGGGTTCTTCTCTATCCGGAGGCAGAGTTTGACCAGCACACTTCCGAAGTAACCTGTATAGTGATGTGAATAGAGAAATAGTATAGCGAATAGAGTAGAGAATGGCGGTCCGTATGGTAATAGAGGATAGGCTAGGAATAGTGATCATTTAGACCTCACGCGACTTCCTACTTGCGCGTTTTCTCTATTGCCACGTGCTCTACTTAATTCAATATGGGGATCGCCTGTGTTTGCTCTCTGGCGATCTATGTTCAAGCTCAAGTGTCGGCATGGACACTTTATTCATATAACAAAATATACGTATCTTTTTACTTCCAATTTCTCAAAAACTTCCTCGTTACTCACATGTTCAGTCCATGATATTCTAAACAGATTAGAACCACATTTCTGCTGGTTCAAGTCTCTCCTTCATCTGTGAGGAGATTGTCCAGCATTCACTGACATATAGGTGAACTTACATTGCGTAACAGTTCAGTTATCTTTTGTTTGCTTCTAACGAGCTTCCCTTTTACTTAATGATGTAATGAATATGCATAGACCTGTAATATGATTGGCTGGTGTCAGCCATAAATACAGACTGATGTGGGGGTACAGAGACGACGCCTATTGTCTTCGCCTATTGCCTACGCCTATTGCCTACGCCTATTGCCTACCACTACGACGAGGACCAGTCCAGTTACTTGCTAGATTGTCCTACCCGGTTACAGTAGTCCAAAACCACTTTGGTACTTCGAACAAATATCTTCCTTTTCGGGACATATCACTTAATAATTGGTTTAACTTTTTTATTCGCTATACCATTACGCTTCCAGATTTCTGTGACGCACCTTCCGACCTTTGTTAAAAAAAAGAAAACTTCCAAGTTATTGAAATTGTACTGGCTTCATTTCTGTGTCTTAGTAGTAATTTTAGTAATTTTTAATTTTCCTGTCGGGCCGACTCTTGACAATATGAGGATATTTTGGATCTATGTCGGTTGACACTAGATTTGAAGAGGTTGAGATTGTAGACATCGGGAGAACAGCGTGTGATAGTGTTGTGTTATCCTACAACGGGTTGAATAGTAGGAATCGGCCGTCATGTGCTTGCCAGGGAAACTGGTTAGCCAAAGGTGTTCAGATGCCGGTTTTGCAAGTACGTAGTCACAATTTCTCAATGGGAGGACAGAAATCGAAATTGTTTCTCGTTGAAAAAGACCATTCCCCAGCAGACAGACCACCTTAGAATAACTGAAACACTTAAAAAAATATGAGACGCAATCACATAAATTCTTAATCTGTCTGGGGAAGAAATAGAGTAGTAATCAAATATATATTTTTATCATGTGTAGAGCTAGTAACCACAACAGAAAAGCACATGACGGCCGATTCCTACTATTTTGGGGATTTATCAGTTGTGCGTATCCAATACCGAGAATCGAAACCGGTCCGTTACGATACAATGCATGTGCCATACCGTTAGGCCAACGGGTCTCCCTGACGAAAAAGAAACGAAGGAACTATGCCCAATATAAGCTAATCCCGATGAATTATTATGGAAAATTCTTGAAATCATGAACTATTATGAAAAATTATTGAAATGATGAACTATTATGTAAAATTATTGAAATGATGAATTATTATGAAAAAATAATCAAATGATGAATTATTACGAAAAAATATTCAAATGATGAATTATTATGAAAAATAATCAAATGATGAATTATTATGAAAAATAATCAAATGATGAATTATTATGAAAAATTATTGAAATGATGAATTATTATGAAAAAATAATCAAATGATGAATTATTTTGAAAAATAATCAAATGATGAATTATTTTGAAAAATAATCAAATGATGAATTATTATGAAAAATAATCAAATGATGAATTATTATGAAAAATAATCAAATGATGAATTATTATGAAAAATTATTGAAATGATGAATTATTATGAAAAAATAATCAAATGATGAATTATTATGAAAATTATTCAAATGATGAATTATTATGAAAAAATAATCAAATGATGAATTATTATGAAAAATTATTCAAATGATGAATTATTATGAAAATAATCAAATGAATTATTATGAAAAATTAAATTATTCAAATCCCCCAAATTACTAATCTCTTCTCTCTATATATATATATATATATATATATATATATATATATATATATATATAAAAAAAAGGTTAATGGTCACAGTTGAATAAGACAAGAAGACAGTGCTCAATATACGTGTGAAAAGAATAAAATATAAGTAAAAATAACGTCTAGAGCTTTTAACTTTAAAACGTTTTGAACCAGAAATGCGAAGTCTTGAGTCCTTGCTTATATATTAGGAAATTCCTCTTAAAATATAAATTTCAATTAGCGCCCAATCGATACATTTATAATACCCTTGCTTTTCTTTTCTTACCCTTTTTATTCTCCTTCCTTTTTTGCATCCTCCCCCTTACTATTACACCCAAAGTCGTGCGTTTGTTTATCTATTTAAAAAAAAATAATATAGAGTTCATTATTTTTTTTAAAATAAAGCGTTAAGAAGTCATTTGATACAAATAATCTGTGGATACGTAATGTTGAAACGGAAGTGACGGCTTAAATTGATCTGTATTTAAACTTCTATCTTTCACTTACATTCATGCCTGCTCATGGCGTATCAAATGTAAACAAATGACGTCACACATTATGAAATGGACAAAGTCCGACAATTATTTTAAGACATTTTTATGTTTAACATTCTTTTTATACATACAAATATTTAAGTAAATGTTCTCTTTATAATAATAATTGTCGGACTTTGTCCATTTTATAATGTGCGTCGTCATTTGTTTATAAATGATACGCCATGAGCAGATATGAATGTACGTGAGTGATTCATGGAAGATTGAAGTTTAAATACAGTAAATTCGACTTTGCTAATCTAACGCTCCTTCGTGGCCAAATCGGTAAAGGCACGTCAAGCTAAACGACGGTTCCGTATAGGATACAGCTTCGAATCCTGTCGGAGGACGAATATTTTCTCTGAAAATTTCTCGGACATTCAGGCCGGTAAATGTTTTTTTAATAATGTTTATTATAAACAGAGCATTTAGTTAAATATTTGTATCTATAAAAGAATGTCAAACATAAATATATATTTATGTATGCGTGTGTGTGTACATGGACTTGTCAATACACCGTAGCTAACGACAGAAATCGATATGAAAAATTAATCAGGGATGTTGTTTACAGTGTTGCTTGGAAGGGAAATTTTAGAGATATCGTTTGCGATTTGATATCGATGATAAGGTATTAGATGATTCTGCAAATTAAAACATCGTCAAGAATTCGAGAGAAAATCTACAAAATATATCTAAATAGAAAAAAATTATTTGCTGGTATTTTCTTTCTATATGTACAGCCTTTCTTATTATTTATCAGCTTTAATTTTCACAGTTAACCAGCAAAAGATACGTTGAATTAAACGTGCCGAAGACGATATTAATAATTATTAGTAAGATCATCATGAAAATAACTGATATATATATATATATATATATATATATATATATATATATATATATATATATTATTTTCATGATGTAGCTATTTCAGTTATTTTTCATATCTATCTATCTATCTATCTATCTATCTATCTATCGTAGTTATTTTCATGGTCTGTTTCAGTTATTATTTTAATATCTATCTATCTCAGTTATTTTCATGATGTATCTATCTATTTCAGTTATTTTCATATCTATCTATCTATCTATCTATCTATCTCTATCTACCTCGGTTATTTTCATGATCTATTTCAGATATTTTCATATCAAGGAATAAAAAAGTCAGGCATGTTCCTGGACATGAGATGACACAATATCTAATAGACAAAAGTAATTAGGTCATTAATATATATATATATATATATATATATATATATATATATATATATATATATATATATATTTGACGTCTATGAATTTGCCTGACTTTTCTATTAATCTGATGAATATTCATGAATACTGCTATACATAAATATTTTAAACAAATAATAACATTTTTGCTCTCGTATATAAATACTTGTCACAAATTTCATTTGCCTTGATACAGTTCCTCAGAGAACGAAACGCGTCGGCTAAGATAATTTTTCTTTTTGCCTTTATGCATAAGAATATATACAATTAAGAGAGAAAAAACGTTTGCAAGAAAGATCGCGAGAGATCGAAAATTGTTGTGAATTAAGATAAAGCACAAAACACACATTCATTTTCATTCTTCAGTCACAATTAGAGACAAATTTTCTTTCTTTCGTTATTTCTTTCTTACTTTCCTAGTCATTATCACAGAAAATTTTTTCTTTCTTTGTTTCTTTATTTTTCTTAGTCCTTATCAAAGTTTAATTTTTTTTTTTTCGTTATTTTAACTGTCTTTCGTCGTTCTTACCAAAGAGAAACAATCTTTCTTTTTTGTCTTTTTTTCTTAGAGTTAAATTTTCTTTTTTTCTTTCTTTCTTTCTTTCTTTCTTTCTTAGACCTTATCAGAGTCAAATTTTCTTTCTTTCGGTATTTTTTCTTTCTTTCGTAAAGAAAGAGAGAGAGAGAGAGAGAGAGAACTATCTTTGTTTCTTAATCCTTATCAGAGTCAAATTTTCTTTCTTTCTTTCTTTCTTTTTTTCTTTCTTTCTTTCTTTCTTAGTCTTTATCAAAGACAAATTTTCTTACTTTCTTGTTTCTTCTAGAGATTATATGAGGAAATGAGAAAAAGATTGAGATTTTAAAAGAGAGATAGAGAGAAATTAATACACAATAAGGAGAGAGAAAAATGATTGAAAGACACAAAAGTTAATGAGAGGAAGAAAAACAAAATAACTGAGAGAGAAAAACAGAGAGTGAGAGAGAGTGTGTGAGAAAGCGAGAGAGAGAATGAGTAAAAGATAGAGCAAACATAGTGACTGATAAAGCCAAAAGCCAAAATGCGTAGGCTCACGCATCTTTCTAAATCTTCTTAAATATTTTGGACAAGAAAGACAATTTTTATCAATGTTTATTTAGATTATATTTTATAACCTGTTTTGACGAACATCAATCGTTTACGTTATTACAGAACTCAAAAGCAACATTTAATTTTCTGGAGCAAAAGTAATTTTACAATGACGACGTTTTATTTGCTTCATTCTTTGCATAATTCGGTTGGTCGGATTGCTACAAGCAACCATTTCGAAAATATGCTTTCATATATTTTTAACAGAAGTCTGCGAATTATCAATCAATTTTTGATCGATTCCGCCTCCCCATAAAAAAAAAAATACTGTTTTCTCTGTTTTTCCAATTCTCTATTTAAACGTTACATTTTTTTTATGTCCATCCCAGACATTGATGTGAAACTCATTATTATTGAAATTGTATCTACGTTTTTGGAAAAAAAAGTCTTGTATATTAATTGTGAGATTTCGGTGAAAAAAAAATGTCCATTGGTTAGGTTTTTAATATACTATCTACCGATATTTGATTAGTGTGATGGATTTTCAAGAAAGTCATTAGAATAGAATAAATACGTACATACCGACATACATGCTATGTAAATTTTGTTTTAAAATATTATCTCCCTGGCATTGGAGTTGCTATTTGGTAATATATATATATATATATATATATATATATATATATATATATATATATATATATATATTATATAGACTTAATATAGATTTAAATTTTTTTTCATGCTAAACTCAATCGTCAGGCGTGACGATTGCGTCTAGCATGAAACAACTTGTCGTTTCTGTATTGACTTGAATGTTCACTTTTATATTTATATTTACATACGCCCTATCTCTGATATTGTGCACTTTATCCCATAAATATAGCACACCTTAAAACTATATTTCTTCATATATATATATATATATATATATATATATATATATATATAAATATTATTTTATTCGAACATTATGACATAAATGGTTTATAAGTGATTTTATAACATATTTATGTTATAATTTTCGAATAAATAATTATATTCGCTCAACTCTGTAGTGAGCACTCTTTTAAGAATAGTAATTGTTGGTTACTGGAATTTATTCCGTATAAACCAATCCTATACTTGGGTATATATATATATATATATATATATATATATATATATATATATATATATATATATATATTACAATGAATAATTCATACAAAACGTAAATTAGTAAAGTTAATGATAAAAATGGCGAAATCCTTTCGCTAACCGTTATCAGTACAACATTTAAAAAAAGACATATTTCGATTTGGATTATATTTTATCATCTTGATACTACATGAATTTTGACAAAAACAAAATAATTTCCATACCAGATGACGACTGGTAGAACTGTCGAAAGTACTTGCGTATTTAAGGAAGGCTTAATACAGTTTATAATTTTAAAAAACATGGATCATAATATTCATCGAGTGATTAGTGGGTCAATGCATCTTTAATATTTAGTTAGCGAAGAGATTTCGCCATTTTATATCCTTAAATTTACTCATTTAATTTTTGTATGAATGATTCATTCTAATATAAATGGAATTACACCACACACACACACACACACAACACACACACACACACACACACACACACACACATATATATATATATATATATATATATATATATATATATATATATATATATATTCTCCCACTAAAATCGAACATGTCCTACCTGGAACTGTCATTTGACCTGACGCGCAATACCACATAGCTTAGAGAACAATCTGCTTAGCAAAATACAATTAATGGTTTTAAACACATAAACGCCGACGATCATATCTGATCACAGAAACAAAGAAAGAAAAAACGAAAGGAAGAAGATTTGTCTTTAATAGAAAATTTCTCTCTGGCAAGAAAGAAAGAAAGAAAATAAAGAAAGAAAATTTGTCTTTGATAATGACTAAGAAAGAAAGAAATAACTAAAGAAAGAAGGAAAAAAAGGAATATTTGTCTCTAATAAGGACTAACGCATCTTAACATAAATGATAATATACACTGAAATAGAATAAGTCAGACAATTATTTTATATCTTTTCTATTCATACGTTATCATAATAAAATGACGTTCCCGTTTAAGACACCGGTTCAATTCCAGTAGTAGAACGCATATTTTTTACGAAATTTCTCGAACAGTCAGGTGGGAATATAACTGAAGCCGAACACCAGATCAGGACAAATGATATTGTTTATTCTTATTTGTATTTTATCAAAAATCTCTAGATAAATAGCAGGGACACCAGACAATATTTGGCAGCAATATTCTAAGCATGGACGATTGGTAGACGTATAGATATGCAAAATAGATTCTTGTGAGAAAAATTGTCTAGCACTGCACAGTGAACTAACATCCTTAACAGCTAAACTGGCAATTGATTCAGTATAGTCTTTCGACATGTCAGCCTCGAAGATAAGTCCGAGAAGGAGCATCGAGCCATTCTCCTGGAGGTTAGCATCAGCCATGTTGATAGAAGGCAGAAAAAGTCTCTCGGTTAAGAGAGAACAGTTTACTTTTGGAGGCGTTAAAATTAACACGCTATCCTTACAGACAGACTGAAGGTCGTTTTTGACATCGGCCGCCAATTTAGCCATATCGAACTTTCATGACAAGAATAAATTCCCGTGTCATCGGCATAGATGCTAAGTTTTATGATATCCTGATGGTCGTTAATAAAAATTAAAAAAGTAATTAGGATGGCGGACAACTGCATTAGTATAAAAACGTCTATAGACGTCCAGGATAACTTTCATTTTAGGATTTGGTAAAAAAGACGGAGTCAGCTCAAAAATTAGGTCAAAAACACCGTAACTTTCCATCTTGTGGAGAAGAACATATGCCCGATTTTGTCGAAAGCTTTCGAAATATCAAAAACAAAAGCTCGAGCTTCATCAGTTTTATCTAGAGCGCAATTATCATCTTTACACCAGCAGTTGACCTAGAACAAGCGAAAGTCATATTACTTGTCTGGAAAAGGCCCTGCAATGTAGAATGCTTACCCAATTCATCATTGATTATTTCCAAACAAAAGAGAAAAGTAGAAGCCTAATAGGGCGATAGTTGGAGGAGACGGACATTTCACCTGAGTATATATATATATATATATATATATATATATATATATATATATATATATATATAAAACATAAATATATTAAGTGCATCCACCCGCAAAAAAAAGACTAAAAATAATGGAAGCTTTAATAATGAAAAAGAAAAAAGCCAATTCATAACAATATTAACTACGAACAAAGCCACAATGTGCAAACCGTATTCGGAAATTAAAAACATCCCTACCACATACTAAGACATGATGCACAGACTCAATTAAGCTGAAAAATCGAATCATCCTTGATAATGACTAAAGGCATAGCCGAAAGCGCTCGGAAATATAAAACATTTGGACAGTTCTTACACACCCTTTGTCCAAAAAAGAAAGCTCTTGTTAGAACACAAGAAAAATTAAATAAAAAATCTTAACCGTAGTACCTTGTCTGTTTTTTTTATTGGAACACCCCCACACACATAAATTAACAGGAGATAACTGATAATTGACATCCATTAAGACATGGCACGTGGAACTAAAACAGTCTACCCCAGTGAGCGAAATAAAGGGTTCAGTTCGACATTCCAACCACCTGAAGAAGGCCGAAGCGTACAACGACCGAAACGTTGTAATAAATATGGCGACAACGATGAGGACAATAGTCCGAATAATGTAAATAATGTATATATATATATATATATATATATATATATATATATATATATATATACACATTATTCTGACAGTACAGCTCGGGGTTTTATGCTCAATGCAATCTTCTGGTCAGCAAGTTAAGTGCTATACATGATGCACCCTTGGACCATCATGTATCTTTCTATATATGATTTTTCTGCAGTAGTTTGCCAGTAGCTTTCTCCCGCAGACTGCTTGGCAACCAAGGTTAAAGAAGCCAATCTGTCCTGCTATACAACTCATAGCTGCGGAAAGAAGTGATGAGTTCATAGCTTTCCAAAAGGTTTTTGTGCGTGAGTCTAAAGAACTCGACTGAATTCGAACTCGGCTCTCTGAGTTTTCACTTCGAGACAATAGCTATTAATTGAATTTACACAGTCTGGGCCACAACATTTGTTTTATATGGTATTTGTATTTGAACACTTACACGCACATTTATTTATATTTATCCATTTGATCCATTTATATATATATATATATATATATATATATATATATATATATATATATATATATATATATATATATATATATATATCCACAGACAGACTGTTTCGCTTAACACGGCTCTTCAGTGTGGCTATCGTCCCGTTGCCTCTAGCTAGGATAGAAAGCCGACTGAATTGGCGTCAGTGGGAGATTCTATCATTAGGCCGTCAGCGCACGGCAGGGATGAAGGTGAATTTTAGCGTATTTATTTTTAGATACACACACAGTGACCGACAGGACTCAATTCAATTTGCCGAAGAGTCTCACTATATCAGCGGTAATAGGCACTGTTTAATTCCACTAGAATCATATTCACTTACGTCCCAGTGCCCTTAAGAAATATATGAATTCTCTTTTTCTCCCCTCAGCTATGGGTAAATAGAAGCACAGACTGGTTTCTACAGGCTCGGATGGCAACTGGTCTAGAAGGACAACTCTGAATTCAAAACCTACGGAAGGTCGTTTTAGGACCTCGTGGCACGTAGTGCACCAGGTCTGTGTATTCGGCTCTTCAAAAACTGTGGTTGATTCTGCACAAAGTCTTCACCGCTATAATAAAATGATTTGTTCCTGTGTGTCTGGTTGTCGGTTGCTAGGAACTAAGTCGACACTTATACGTCGAAATCGACAGGAGAATTATATATATATATATATATATATATATATATATATATATATATATATGTGTGTGTGTGTGTGTGTGTGTGTGTGTGCGCGTGCAAGTATGCAGAAATATAGGAAGGAACACGTCAGGTAAATAATCCGGATCTCCTTACTTTTTGTTTTTATTTTTAAGAAGACAGTGCTCCATATATAAGTAGAGATTATAATATTTTTTTAAAAATATGATTCCTTCGCTACATAAGAGTTCTCATGTTTCAATAACGCGAGCCGAAACCATCAATATAATTATTAAAATTGAGTTGAATCAAGGTGTTGGGTCACGTTTCATCTTCAAGCGAAAATTTAGGAATAAGCTATCTTGTGGTTTGCGCGTGTTTATAAGTATGGTCCATTGCAACATTAATTTCTATGGAAACGGCTAGGGCCACCATCTTGTTTAGGTAGTCAGATTTTTTATTCTTATCTACAGATTCGTCACCTTCAGAAAGGTTATGCCAAAGTAGAGTGGGGTATCTATTTCAAAGCTAATGGTGGCGGTCGCCGTCTAGTTAGTTTACGGCCGAAGAAATTTCATGGCACGACGGGAGGTCGTTAAGTGTCGAGAGGATTTTGTTTTATTGTTATCTATCTGTTAATCTCTTTATTTATTTGTTTATTCAAAATGGCTGTTCCGCATACAAACGGGTTGCACTGAACTACAATTTGTTTTTTGACGACTTCACAAAGCAAAGGTTTTTTTTCTATTTAATGATTTGGCTAAGCTTTTAAGACTTTTATTAAACTATGGAATTAATTTATTTATCTATTTTTTTATGCTAATTATTTAATGCGAAAATTTGTTAATGTCGGTAAGAAAAACCGTTAACTCCTGCCTATAGTTTAATACCTTTTCATTATTTAGAAACTTAATGATGCGTAATTTTCCGTGTAGGCGTAAAGGTCATGGGTCATCCCAGGTTTTACAAGTTCTTGTTCTATTTATTATTTTCCATTTTACTTTTGGTGTTTTATTCATTTCTTTTACATGCCAGAAATATTGGGATAGAGATGTCTGATTTCTATTTTGAATATTATTGAAGCAGCTCTTGTGTTGTCTCCATCTAATTTTAAATTTATTCTTCGTTGACCTAATGTACATCCTATCAGTGTTAGGACTCTCAATGGATGAGATAGTGCATTGGTATACCACGGGTTTTGTGAGACATTTACTTTCCAAAGGGCAGTCTTTAGGGTTTCAACAATCACATAATATTTCGTTATTTTTAGCTAATTTCCGTTTCAGAGCTCTATTATTCTTTTGGCCTCCATGTTTTTCCAGGATTTTATTATGTCTTTTTATGATTCTTTCTAGATTTTCAGTGCAGCTGTAACTTAATTTTAAGATGTTTTTATTAAAGATCTCGCTAAGTTTGCTATTAGTGGGAAAGTGTTTTTCAATTAGAGCTAGTAATTTATGCTCTAGTTTGGTACTGACCATTTGGTTGAACGGAGGAGTATACCAGATTATCTTTCTTTTCCTAATTTTCTTATTATTGGTACTAATGTTTCTATAGCTTATGTCAGCGTTTTTGTATCCGCTATTTTTCAGGGCTGTGTTATAAAAATTACTATGTTGTCGGAATATTTCCTTATTAGCGGAGTTCATGCTAATTCTTTTCTTTATTGATGTGGGTATATGTTTAATTATAGATGGAGGGTGGTTTGACTTAGGGTGTACATGCAAGGGATTAGTGTTCTGTAAGGTACTGACCGTTGTTTATTAAGTCTAGGTTACGTCTAGGAAGTTTACTCTTTTTAATTTAGTGTTGACTACTGTTTTTAAATTTAGTTTTCCGAATTAACTATAAATTATCTTTCTAATTTTATCTGTTTTAAAATTTGTGGAGCTCCTCACTACTATATTCAATCTCAGTTGAGTTCCACCACGGAATATGTGAACTAACGGCGCTATATTGAGTCTGATTTGCAACCTCTTCATCACCGAGGCCCGTTGGAACCGTTGAACCGTTGATATGATGTTTGCTTGACGACCTAACTCTCCGGGTTTCATTCCTCGGTAGTGGATACGCACTGCTGATGAGTCCCAAAGTTGGACGAAACGACCGTCCAGTGCTTACTTCTTTCGAGGTTTCTTTCAGACTCGATGAATTACTTAATTATAATTATCAAATCCTCCTAATAATTTCTAACATTTATTATATATATATATCTAAAAGACTGTCCTTCGTCATCTAAGTTACTTTATCAAGGGGAAAATGCAAGGATTTATTTTGTTGCACGTGTTTACATACAAGAGCAGGGATTGCATTTCTTTATCTTTAAAATTTGAGAACGTTCATGAATATTCATCAGGTGCTTGAAAGGTCAGACAAAACACAAAGTGCCATAATTCAAAATCTGGTAAGACAGAATTAAAAAAAAAAAAAACAAAAAAAAAACAAATAATATTCAAGAATTTTTTTTTTTTTAATTCTTTGGTTATTTACTTTTTATTGTTTAAATTGTGGTTAGGTTTATTGGCTTCGGGTGGATGTTACTGTTTTACGTTTTCAAAAAAAAAAAAAAAGTCATCCATCCCAATAAATAGTAAATATTTGCAAATTTTTTGCTGACAAAATGTTGAAGATAACTTTGTTTTTTTCCGTAAAACATCCCAGATAAAATGCTGTATTTCAGTAAAACAATGTCTGTTGAAAAATTGATGAGACCTAATATATCCCGGATAAATAAATATAGCAAACGTCGTTGTTCGAACTGGAATTTTCAAAGAAGGAAAATTCTGTTTGCAAATTAAATAAGGAATTGTCCATAGAATGGTTTAGTGAAGTCAGAAATATAAGGTAAGTAGAACTGGAAGACCATTGTTAAGAATGGCATCAAGCCATAAAGTTACCAAAATAGAAACGCGAAAAATAAAGAAGGAACTTTTACTTTTTTTCTGTGACAACAAAAACTATTTTAAAACGTTTTAAAAAAAAAGTCTTATTTTTTCCGTCGAACAAAAAGAAAATATGCTCTGCCCGAAATAAATATGAAAGGCCACCTGCAATATCGACATTTCAGTGTTTTATTTTGTCCACATTTCTTTGCCTTGTGTTTCGAAATATCGCAGCAAAAACAAGAACAAAAAAAAATGCATGAGTTTGTCAACACCTGCCAATACTGAAATAGTATGTAGATACTTAAAAAAACGTTTGTTTGCGCTTCCACCTTTATGCACAGACACGCATAGAAGGTGATCAAAAAGTGGACCTATTTTTCAGTAGTCTTCTGCTATCATTCAGCTTTATTCATGTCGAGTTCAATTGCATGACGCATACATATATATATATATATATATATATATATATTGGTGTGTATTTATTGATGCATTTTTTTAATTGATCATGAGCTGAGGTTTTCGTTGCAAATAAAAAACAGACTATGATTATTGTTTTGTCCGTGTATTGTGACATCAATGAGCTGAGGTTGCATCTTAGATAGTTTTAATGTTCTTGATAATGTAAATAAAAAATATTGTAATGTAGTCATCTTAGATAATGACTATGATTAGATAATTATTGTTTTGTCATCTTAGATAATGTATTGTCATCTTAATAATATATTGTAATGTAGTAAATTAATTGTCATCTTAGATAATATATTGTAATGTAGTCATCTTAGATAATGTAATTGTCATCTTAGATAATATATTGTAATGTAGTCATCTTAGATAATGTAATTGTCATCTTAGATAATATATTGTAATGTAGTCATCTTAGATAATGTAATTGTCATCTTAGATAATATATTGTCATCTTAGAATATCTTATAATAATATTGTAATGTAGTCATCTTAGATAATATAATTGTCATTGTAATCTTAGATAATGTAATTGTCATCTTAGATAATGTAATTGTCATCTTAGATAATATATTGTAATGTAGTCATCTTAGATAATGTAATTGTTCTTAGATAATGTAATTGTCATCTTAGATAATGTAATTGTCATCTTAAATAATATATTGTAATGTAATTGTCATCTTAGACGAAAGCTTAGATAGGATAAAAAACATATATCAATATGGTGATTTTCTTTCGTCTTAATGTTATTAAGTTTATCTGTCGATATGAAAAGAATTTGTATAAAATAAATCGACAAAACTTGTCTATGTTATTCAATGAAACATGCATTAAATATATATATATATATATATATATATATATAAAAGGGAAGGAAAATTATGATTTTATATATATATATATATATATATATATATATATATATATAAAAAGGAAGGAAAAAACTATGATTTTGAACCTCCGCATACTCAATGAAGAGAGAGGGTTCGTGAGTAAACCTTGAGGATAAATCAGAAACCCGGTTCCCTCGGACAGTCTTATGTGATTTTTAACTTCGTTCTTGCAACACCTGTGACCACTCCGGTGTCAAGCCGTATTGGCCTCTACCTTTCCTTTGGACAACATCAGTGGATTGAAGAGGAGAGACGTGCTGCAAGGGAAAGCATAAAAAAGCAGCTCTGGCTTACACCCTACAGAGGAGACTTCAGCGGCGGTTCATTGTGATGTCAAAACCCGGGAAACCACCGTCTACTCATGGGAGGATTCCGAATGTCCTTCCGTACGGGGAATGGGAGACCGTCAAGAGAACACGAAGGTGACCTCATCTTCGTTTCAAGGACGTCTGTAAAAATGATATGAGGGCGGAGGACATGCGCAGCGAGAGGTGGGAAGGTGTCGCCAACGATCGCATATGCTGGAGACTCGATTTATATATTTTTATATTAAATTAGATTAATGTTGATCTTTTCCATTATATAAATAATTAATTATTTTTAGTTGATAACCCACGACTCAGGAATAAAATAAAATTAATTATTCGTAATAAATACTTATCTTTAATATTCATAGGCCAACGCCATTTATTTTAGTTGCTAGTTTTAATGTCATGAGAAATATAATAAAAAACTGAAAAAAAAACTATATCTCAATATAGATAGTGCTTAACTACACCAGTATTGCAGTGAACTGACATATTTTCAAATTGTATATAGGTAATTGTCAATACACAGTCAGCACCTGAAGATTGCGTTTGGCATGAAACTCCGAGTCGTGCGAGCGGGGGAGGGATATATATATATATATATATATATATATATATATATATATAATATAAATTGATTGATTTAAAATATGTTTTTTTTCGCTACACAGTTCTAACCATGTTTCAAAAATGGAAGCTAAAAGCTCGAATTTAATTTTGTATCTATAAGAACACCGGATTATATATCTTACTGTTCTTTCTTATAATTTTATCATATAATGGAAAAGGATAATGGAGGAATAAATATATATATATATATATATATATATATATATATATATATATATATATATATATATATATATATATAAAATATTTATAAAAGTAAATATAATATATTCTATGTATACATTATATGTATGTATGTATGTATGTAAATGTATGTAAATATATAGACATTGAAATCGACAACCCGCGAAGTAATCTGTTTCACGCTTAAACTCAATCATTGTGACCTGAAACAGACTGTCGCCTCCTGGTGCTGACGTCAATGCCTATATATATATATATATATATATATATATATATATATTTCTTTCTCAGAACCCTACTTCCACTTCTGCTTTCTTTTATCTTCCCTTTTTCTCTCTTTACCTCATTTCCTGTGAGATGGTTTATTAAATAGGTCAATGTCTGGTCGTTACCCACTTACTCTTAAATATCTTAATTAAAATACATTTAAAATTGTTCCTATCTCTCCCTTCCCTCTCTAATTTCGACAATGTTTTAGCATCTTCCTTTCCCCCTCTATATCACCTTACATCAACTTAAAACTACCCCTCAAAACTGTTTAAATACTATATGTAAATTTAAAACATTTATTTCACCTTTGGAAGTGCAGTCAAAAGCATGTAGCTGGGAATATAAATTAAAACCAATGGACCCTTAAGTTTGTCTGTTTTCCACTTAAATTAAATTAATAATTGCTCTGATTTGACAAACAGCTCTCTAGGTTACATCCTCATTGGGATTATCCATACGGATTACCAAACTCTACATTACCTAACTATATATATATATATATATATATATATATTCTCTCAGTAACACTTTACATTGTTCTTGATATTCGATACATGTCTATTATAAAATCATCTCTTTAAAAACCACGCCTGTTTTTTCTTTGTTTATTTTATTACCTATGAATGGCCATGGTTTCTTATAAATTAAAATGAAGTTGTCTCCCTTTGCTGACTTCACGGATTTGAATTCGGAATCGTTCTTCTGCTCGATTGTTTACCAGCCAAGGCTATAAGTACTAGTCTACAATTAAAACCATATCAGGTAAGGAGAAAAATATTAGGCTTTTAAAAACTAATTTAAGTATTAGAACTCCTGATATCATTTGCTCCCATATACCAGTTTCCGCGCCGATAAACGTTGTCTTACCAACAAAGTTGTAACGTTTGCATTAATTGTTCAAGACCCCAAAAATATATTAACAAATGTTCGTTTATTTCTAAGTGAATGTATTTTATTTATAATTAATAATTATTTCTCATCACCCGAAAAGATATATTAAATACATATCATTGTTTGACAAGACTCTATTTTGAAAACAGGGTAAATTTCTAACGGCTGGTGCTTTTGAGAGTCTTAATAAAGAAGATAAACGGTGGTTTTTCCGACGAAAGCAACTCAACAGGCTAGGCAAAAAAATTCTACTCATTTTTATTACATATATATATATACATACATACACACACACACACACACACACACATATATATATATATATATTAACTTAAAAAACAGTTTGGAAGTGACTGGCCACTAGTATAAGTTTCATGTGCTTGTAACAATCTTCAAGCATGCCTATATATATATATATATATATATATATATATATATATATATATATATACGTGTATGTATGTAAAATGTGTATGTACATATACATGCATAAATACATACATACATACACACACAAAAAATACACACACACATATATATATATATATATATATATATATATATATATATATATATAGATACAATTTTATTTTTTTTATATATTATATATGCACGGTACATATTGGGAACCGCTCAATGTCAGTGATAGAGCTAAAATATTTAATTGTATTAATGTGAGTTTAAGAAACTGGGTTTTGCACTCTCTGTGATCGTCAGACAATATATATATATATATATATATATATATATATATATATATATATATATATATATATATATATAGATAGATAGATAGATAGATAGATAGATAGATAGATAGATAGATTAGGATATATGGTAATAGAATTACAACATCGAAAATATAGTGCATGGTGTTAACAAAAGAGTGGTCAATATAATAATCATATATGTAATGTATATATATATTAATAAATCTACATACTATCTCACTCCTGATGCACGATGCAATCTTCCGGCGAAGTGTTTAAATTGACTGTTTTACGGGTTAAATCAAAATATCCCTGCCTATCAAGAAGCTGATGTGGGGATACTTAATGTTACTGGTTTTTAATCTTGAACCATGAAATCTGTGAAGTTAGCTAAAATAAGTGAAGAAATTTATAAGTCTGGAAATAATATTTAAAATATGATATAATGGAAAAGGAAAATGGAGGAGATATATATATATATATATATATATATATATATATATATATATATATATATATATATATATATATTATGCATATATTATATATATATTTTATGCTATATAATATATATATATATCTATGGACATTGAATTCAACACTCGGCGAAGTTAATCTGTTTCACGGTTAAACGCAATCGTCGTGACCTGAAACAGGCTGTCGCCTCCTGGTGCTGACATCAATGCCTATACATACGTACATATATATATATATATATATATATATATATATATATATATATATATATATATAATATAAATTAATTGATTTAAAATATGTTTTTTCCGCTATACAGTTCTAACCATGTTTCAAAAATAGAAGCTAAAAGCCCCGAATTTAATTACGACACAGCTAAAATCACATTTACATGGTTAAACGTGATTTTAACTGTCTTTAAAACCCAGTAATTGTTAAAAGTTACTCCAAAATTCGCTTGAGGATGAAATGGAACTAATGTCTTTAATCTAATTACAAAATTAAATTAATTCAATTAATTTATAATATTAATGCTCTGTAAATTTACATTGAGCACTATTTTGTAAAAATAAAAATATCTATAAGAACACCGGATTATATATCTTACTGTTCTTTCTTTATATATATATATATATATATATATATCACACCTCTAGCACGACGCAATCTTCGAGCGTACAGTTCAGAATGACGATTTTACGGGTTAAATCAAAATATCCTTAGCTATCAAGACGCTGATGTGTTGTTACTTAATGTTACAGGCTTTTAATATTCAACCTTAAAAACAGTAAATTTAAGAAAAAAATAGTTGAAGAAAACAAAGGGGAGAAGAAAATTAAAAGTATGAAAATAAAATTTAAAATATGATAAAATGGAAAAAGAAAAAATATATTAAAATGTGGGTTAAAAAATATAATGTTCCAAGTTGGTTAATTATAATGGCCTAGAAATAACATGGAGTATCGCTGCAATATCTAGGCTGGTAATGACCAGCCTTTACTGTACAGGCTCGTGGCTGACTTGTGGGTGATGAATTATTTTCCCCCTGCAACAGTGGAGGGATTTTTGTAATGTATGCCACCGTTAAATTACAAATGGTCTTTAATGCTTGTAAAGATCATGAAGACAATTTTATCAACAAACCACAATTCCGACTACTCAATCCGACTAAAATTCACATCGGTACGATCAATAAATTCCTCCTTGAAAGAATATCCCTATACACCAGAAATACTCTAGGAATTAATCAATGGCATAAAACAACGTAAGCCATTGAATGGTTTACCAATATAAAAAGGATAAATAATAAATGTACATTCATCCAATTCGACGTTTGTAATTCTTACCCGTCCATAACTAAAAATCCGCTAATGTCGGCCATTAAGCTAGCAAAAACCTACTTCCCCATCAGCGATTACAAAGTTAATATCATCAGAAATCCATCCTTTTCCATAATGGACACCTATAAACCAAGAAATCTAACTCGGAACTTTGAATAACCATGGGCGCGTTTCATTCAACGGAGGTGTGCGAATTAGTGAGGATTTTATTATTATGGTGACTTAGATTTCATTTTCATACCAATGATTTTGAGTTTTATATGATGGTGTTATTTTACTCCGCAAAAATAAGCCACAGCAAACTGATCGGTTGACAAAAGAATTAATGAATTTTTTTTAAAGATCACAATTTAAGCATCAGTACCACTACCAGTGCGAAAGTGATCAACATCATATATGTAACCTTGGACTTGAATAATTAAATCATTTACAATATTCGGACTATTGTCCTCATTTTCGTCACCGTATTTATTACAACGTTTCGGCCGTTGTACGCTCTGGCCTTCTTCAGGTGGTGGGAATGTCGAACTGAACCCTTAATTTCGCTCACTGGGGTAGACTGTTATAGTTCCACGTGCCATGTTTAATGAAAGTCAATTATCAGTTATCTCCTGTGAATTTCCCTCTGAAAGTTCTCCAATGCCTTAACCGGGTATTGAACTCACATTCTTTGGGTCCTTTCACGGGATCTAACCAACGCCTTTATCTACTGCCATGTGGCATCTTAGTATGAATGGAGATAAGAACAATCTATACCAGTGATCGAAATAAATATGGCGAAATACATATGGCGACAAAGATGAGGACAATAGTCCAAATAATGTAAATAATTTACATAATCCCTCAGCTCAGAAATATAGGCAGATACTTGAATAAGTGTTGTTATAAACTATACAACAAATATTTATGAAATATTAAATATGTTAGCAAATTTCCCCAACAATATTCTAGATAATTTACATAAATCTGTACAATTAAGTTTAGCAAGAAGGATATATTTGATAACGCTAAAACAAAATACACACAGAGGCCTTAAATATAAGTCATCATAAAGGTTAGAATACTTGGACTTAAACAAAGAAGGGAATAAGAAAGGTAAACACCGCAAGCGTAACATCATATGTTTCAATCCTCCTTTCAGTTGCAATGCTAAAACTAACATTGACAGAATTTTTTCTAAACTTAATTAATACGCACTTCAAGCATTATCCTACATTAAACAGCAGTTTAACGTGAACAATGTTAAAATTAACTATTCACGCGTTAATAACATATACACAGCCATCTCCCTCCATAACAATTTTATATTAAACAAACGTTTTCCCAAATATTATGACACTAACATCTCCGTTAGTAAATGCAACTGCCGAAGAAACACTATATGTCCGCTAAACTCTCAATGTATGACCGACAAAATTATATACGGAGCGAAAAAATCCAGTAACGAAGTTTAATTTCACTTTGGTTCCACAGAAAACCCTTGTAAATACTGCGTTTTTACCATCACAAAATGAACGTAAAAACGTAAAATGTAAACAGTTCGGCTCTCTCTGTATCTTTCTGGCAATTGAAAGATAGTAGACTTTTACCATCTTATAAATGGGAACTTAAAAAAGACTTTTATAAATGGGAACCATCTTTTACCATCTTAGAAATGGGAAAAAATAAATTTTACCGTCTTATAAATGGGAACTTAAAAAAGACTTTTGCCATCTTATAAATGGGAACTCAAAAAAGACTTTTACCATCTTATAAATGAGAACTTAAAAAAGACTTTTACCATCTTATAAATGGGAACTTAAAAAAGACTTTTACCATCTTATAAATGGGAACTTAAAAAAGACTTTACCATCTTATAAATTAAAAAGACTTTACCATCTTATAATGGTAACTTAAAAAAGACTTTATCGTCTTATAAAAACTCAAAAAACTTTTACCATCTTATAAATGAGAACTTAAAAAAGACCTTTACCATCTTATAAATGGGAACATAAAAAAGACTTTTACCATCTTATAAATGGGAACTTAAAAAGACTTTACCATCTTATAAATGAGAACTTAAAAAAGACCTTTACCTTCTTATAAATGGGAACTTAAAAAAGACTTTTACCGTCTTATAAATGAGAACTTAAAAAAGACTTTTACCGTCTTATAAATGGGAACTCAAAAAAGACTTTTGCCATCTTATAAATGGGAACTCAAAAAAGACTTTTACCATCTTATAAATGAGAACTTTAAAAAGACTTTTACCATCTTAGAAATGAGAACTTAAAAAAGACTTTTACCATCTTATAAATGAGAACTTAAAAAAGACTTTTACCATTTTATAAATGGGAACTTAAAAAATCATCTTATAAATGAGAACTTAAAAAAGACCTTTACCGTCTTATAAATGGGAACTTAAAAAGACTTTTACCGTCTTATAAATGGGAACTTAAAAAAGACTTTTACCATTTTATAAATGCGAACTTAAAAAAGACTTTTGCCATCTTATAAATGGTAACTCAAAAAATACTTTTACCATATTATAAATGGGAACTTGTTTCCTGGGACATGGCTTTTAACAGCAAAGACAATTGTTGTTTTTGTTCAGCTGAAAAAACGAGTTATCCTGAAACACTTAAACAACCATTGTTTTTTTTTTAAAATTAGAGGTGTGAATTAATATCTTCTTGCCGACAGAAAAATAAAAAACTCTTTAAATGCAATACATCAGATTAGCTTTTAAAACTTTTATTAATTCTTGTCTATTTTTTTACAGTTATTTCTTGACTATTATAATTCCCCCTGTTGATCATCATATTTTTCAAACTCCATTTTCTTTTTTTCTTTTTTCATTTTAACAGATTTTACATTTTACTTTCATACTTATAATTTTTTCCTCTTTTCTTTCCTCCCAAATATTTTTGGTAGCTTTGCTATTTTTAAGGTTAAATATTAAAAACATGTATCATTAAGTATCACCAGATCAGCGTATTGAACTCTGCACACGAAGATGGCATCGGGCATGAAACTCAGAGGTGTGAAACAGTATATATATATATATATATATATATATGCATCTATTGCTGTCATATTTTTTTTTAAGCATTTCACCCCAAGCAAGGCGGGAAGCCACTAGAACGCAAGGGGTTACAGAAAATAGGAAGATCAGATAGGAGTGATAGAAGAAAGGATGAGGGTAGTAGATAGATTAAGGCAACTGGAGATGTCGATTGACATTACACTTGAATAGCTGGAGATTATAACTCACAGGGAAACAGGAGAAGGGAAGAGAGTTCCATAGGCGAGAGGTGCGAGACATGAAGCTATTAGAGTAGAAGAGACGGCTACATTTCGACAGTGAAGGGGTGAGAGCAGGATGCCAGCCTCGTAGGGCGCTTGAACTCATGAAGTCTGGGAACCAGCGAATGCAGCTCCTCGGAGCAATTTCCATGAAAGTATTTGTAGAACAGACAGAGGGAGGCGACGGTGCGTCTGTGAGAAAGTGACTGTAGACGAGACGCCAGTGCAGGGCCAACCATATTGCATATCCGCTTCTGGAGCCTATCAAGAACCCCGAGGCAAACAGAAGGGGCGCCAGACCATATATGGTAGCAATACTCCATGCAAGGGCGAATTGTGGATTTGTATATCTGGAGGATCGACTCAGATGGTCTGGTGCTCCCGTTGTACGTCTCGAGGTGCACGATAAAATCCAGAGATGAATATGCAAGATGATATGACCTGATCTGGCATTTCGTCTACAATCGCTCTTCAACAGACTTGCCGTGGCCACCCTCTGGCTACAAGTATTTTCACTGCAACTGTTCCGCCCAGCTATTTTTTCTGGTTCTCGCACTACATGAATTTAAGCGGCTTACCAGGCTGATATGTCGGTCCAACTCTTTCACAGCGAAAATGGTTAAATGTAATCGTCTACTCAAAGAGCTTCTTCTCAGGCACTTCCTGTCTGTGGAATTCCCTTCCCCTAACTTGCTTCCCCGATGACTATAATCTTTAAATATTCATATGTAATGTTAATCGACATCTGACACCGTTAGCTTGTCCCCCCCCTTCCTTTTCTGTATCCTTTCACGAAATCTGCCTCTTTACCTCTTTACTCTTGTTCTCAATTCTCTGTAACCATTTGCGTGCTCGTGGGACTCCCGCCTTGCTTGGGGTGAATTTCTTTTATATATATATATATATATATATATATATATATATATATATATATATATATATATATATGTGTGTGTGTGTGTTTATGTGCAAATATATAGAAACATAGGAAAGAACACGTTAGGTAAATAATCCGAAGTTCTTTAGTATTTTTGTCTTTATTATAAAAAAAACAGTGTTCAATACAAAAGTAAAGCCTAAATGATAATTAGGTAGGGAAGGAATCATATTTTTAAAAAATTAATATATTTAAAAAATAATTATAATACATATATATATATATATATATATATATATATATATGTGTGTGTGTGTGTGTGTGTGTGTGTGTGTGTGTTAAATTATATTAAATATATTACAATATAAACAAATACATGATTTAAATTCACATTGTATATTTACCGTGTGAACATATCCTGAAAAATCTTCCAACATCAGTTGGTTAATACCAACTTTATCTTGAAAATATTGACTTGTATGATAAAAATCATCAGCCATATATATATATATATATATATATATATATATATATATATATATATATATATATATATATATATATATATATATATATATATATATATATATATATATAGTTTCCCAATTAATTACTCTATCTCTCCCAATCCGCTTGTCTGGGAATATTTGTCTACAATGAAAATACAATTTCAAAATTAATTTGTCGTCCTCGTAAAACTCACTTTGATCAGGGAATACAACTTGAAATTATTTTTTTTTTCTCTCTCTTTCATCTCGACACTTGCAAAAGCCGACGTCCACGTGAATCCGTTTCCACGCGTTAATTTCCCATTGGCTGAAAGCTTCCAAAATCATCAGCATCATCATCAGCATCATCATCACCATCATCATCATCATCATCATCAGACAAAACGCGATCGTCAAACACTTAAAGAACTTGCTCTTCAACAAATCCTCTCCGTGTCATAGATATCTAGAGGCCAATTTCTCATGCTTTCGTTTCATACCGCATTGGCGGCATACATTGGAAAAATTCGCCCCCCCCCCTGCAGAGTGAGAAATCATTCGTGACACATAGAGTAGCGTAATCGCTTTTGAACACTGTCACGGCCGAACAGTAAAGGCTGGTGAGTACCAGCCTAGATATGGCAGCAATGCTCCATGTTAGGTCTAATTTACTGTCGTAATGATATTGCATTGCAGGAGATAAAAGAGTTTTTCTGGGGCATTACTAAGAATAGGCATTTCTTCTTACATTTGAGGTGTGGATTGATCATTAGTCCGTACAGTCGTTGGAAGCAAGAAGACGCATGTTTTCAACCGCTCCTCAGATCTGGGGTAAATTTAGTGTACTCTCCAAATATCGAACCGGTATGTCTCTTCTACGGCGGATGCTACCGATATCATGGACCCACCGTCTGAGCAACGATGAGATCTTAGAGAAGTAACAAACAAAGAGAAAGCGATATTTAGCTCCCCCCACTCACGAAGGTTACATGTGACACAAGGCCGGGTTTCATGTGGGATCTCCGAGCCCGTAGTCTCGGCCAAAAATATTTCCTCGTTGAACCCGCATAAACGGGTTCAGGGGCAGTCAACCACACCGAAAGAGACTCTGCCCTTCGGCGGAGACTCGTCCGTGTTCCTCTCCATCTGAAGGCAGAGAGTTAGACAGTTCGCTCTACCCCGGAGCTCAAACAAAGAGGAAGCTTATGCTTAATATCAGGAAGAGGCAGCTGAAGTTTCTGGAGCACATAAATGAGGAAAGAAGGCCTGGAGAAACTAATACTTACGGGTCGAATAGAAGGAAAGAGAGACAAGGGAAAACAAAGCGTGACATACCTGGAGGGCTTAAGCAAGTGTATGACAAAACATGGTCTGAGGGAGGAAGCAGAGGGAAGAAACTTGTTGAGAGCTGCAAGTGATAGGGGGAGGTGGAGAGCCATGATCGCCTACGTCCTGGAAGGACATGGCACATAAAATGAAAAATGAAGCCAGTGTCTATATTTCCATCAGCTCCTTAAATCATAGAGGAAGAGGAAAAAGGTGATATACTTATAATTATATAGCGAAGGAATCATATTTTTAAAACATAATTATAATATATATATATATATATATATATATATATATATATATATATATATATATATGTGTGTGTGTGTGTGTGTGTGTATGTGTGTGTGTGTTAAATAATATTAAATATCTTCTAATATAAACAAATACATGAATTAATTCACATTGTATATTTACCGTGTGAACATATCCTGAAAAATATTCTAACATCAGTTGGTTAATACCAACATTCTCTTGAAAATATTGACCTGTATGATAAAAATCAGCCATAGTGTGCGCATATATATATATATATATATATATATATATATATATATATATATATATATATATATATGGTTTTCTAAATTAATAAATCTATCTCTCCCCAATCCACTTGTCTGGGAATATTTGTCTACAATGAAAATACACACACACACACACACACACACACACACACACACACACATACATACATATATATATATATATATATATATATATATATATATATATATTTATATATATATATATTATCAGAGATTACGGTCAATTAAGAGGAATGGAAATGAGGATTTAGTTTAGTAAAGTCTTTTATGGCGGCTGCCGTAGAACAAATCACATTCAGTGAATGATTCAATTTTTAGGATTTAATCAGGCAAATACACGTCCGCACTGTTTGAAATACAGATAAGATTATAATTTAGGGGATAAACACTCATGCATGCTCGAACAGTGACAGCAGAAACACAGACAATAAAAGCAAGAAAAACATGAACGTAAAATGCGAGTCGGAAAGATGCAATTCGCGAGGGAAGTGAAGGAAAATGTCGTTACACTAGTATCTGTCTATATTTCTGAGATGAGGTATTATATGCACTATTTACATTATTCGGATTATTGTCCTTATTTCTGTTGCCATATTTATCACAACGTTTCGGCCGTTGTACGCTCCAGCCTTTTTCAGGTGGATAGAATGTCGAACTGAACTCTTTATTTCGCTCGCTGGGGTAGACTGTGCTAGTTCCACGTGTCATGCCTAATGGATGTCAGTTATAAGTTATCTCCTGTTAATTCACCTCTCAAGTCCCCCACTACCTTAACCAGGAATTGAACTCACAACTCTTTGGGTCCTGTCACTGGATCTAACCAACGCTTTTATCCACCTGGTATCCATTAGACATGGCACGTGGAACTAGAACAGTCTACCCCAGCGAGCTAAATAAAGAGTTCAGTTCAACATTCCAACCACCTGAAGAAGGCTGGAGCGCACAATGGCCGAAACGCTGTGATAAATATGGCAACAAAGATGAGGACAATAGTCCTAATAATGTAAACATTTTAAGGACGCTCATGCGAAAGCCAATTTTTAAATATTAGTAACATTTTCTTCATTTTTTTACTAAGTGTGTTTTTTAGTTTTCAGTGTCAAAAATGTATTTAAATAGTGCTTAATCCTTGCCAACGCATTTCGTCGTTCAAGACAAGTGATGATAAATAAAATAGTCGGTAAAGACTAAGTACTATTTACCGATTGTTTATTCTGTTCACTTTGTCTTCCCTACAGATTTATTCTGAGTACTGTTTTGTCTCACGCTGTCCACTGACATGAGGTGGAATAAATACATTGAATCAATAGCTTCTTCTACCGCAAGGAAGGTTGGCTCTCTTTGTCGTGCCAGAACGTTTTTCTCGTCTGAGTCCATCCTTCAATTCTATAAATCAACCATCCGTCCTTGCATGGAATATTGCTGTCATATAAGGTCTGCTGCCCCCGCTGTAAGTCTCGGGGTCCTCGGCAAAATCCAGAGATAAATATGCAATATGACAGGTCATGATCTGATATGTAGTCTACAATCGCTATCCGACATATCTGCTGTGGCTTCCCTCAGTCTCTTCTACAAGTATTTTCACGGCAGCTGTTCCGACGAGCTACTTTCTCTGGTTCCCAGACAGCATGAATTTAAACGAGCTACTAGGCTGGTATATCGGTCCCACCCGTTCACTGTCAAAGCGTTTAAATGTAACCGTCTCTTCTACTCAAACAGCTTCTTCTCCCGCACTTCCCATCTGTGAAACTCCCTTCCCCTTACTTGCTTCTTCGATGACTATAATCTTCAAATATTCAAGTGTAATGTCAATCGACATCTGGCATCCTGAGCTTGTTTTCCGACCTTCTCTGTATACTGTCCTTAAACAGTACCTCATTAACTTTGTTCTCAATCCTCTGTAACCCCTTGCTTGGGGTGAATTGCTTGAAAAAAAAATTAATACATTGTTGATATGTAAAACATAAACAGACACTTAGGCAATAAAAAAGAAAGAAAAAATGAACAAAAAAAAGAAGTTACTAATATCCAAAAAAAAAAAAAAAAAAAGGATTTTGTAGGTGCGACTATTATTTTTTTTAATTTCATGTAACTACACAACATTTCGCTTTTGTTTATCATCACTTGCCTTGATTAAGTCGAATGACGAAACGCGTCGGTAAAAACGAAGTATTAGTTTTTCATTATCTATTTAATTCAATTTGTCTTCTCTGCAGGTATATTCTGAAAACTTTAGCAAATTGTGGACATGGTACACACATTTAGTCAAAAAAAAAATTACCAATATCCAAGAAAGGACTTTGGGAGGAGCATCTTCTAAAACGAAAAAAGCATAATTTACAAAATCCAGAAAATCTGAAATATAGAGAAATGATACGATGTAAATTTTGAATGTTAGAATCTATTGTTTTTATTGTTTGAGGACAGATCCCGTGATTCCTCGATAAAGTACCGGTCGTCGATTTGATGTGAGGTGGTACGCAGGGCATCTGATTAAAGCTTGGAGAAGTATGTGTTGTCGACCCTAAGGTTAGCATTGTCTGTGTTTTTTTTTGGGGGGGGTTACAGGTCTCCTCAATGGATTTTGACAGATCAATTTTATAACTCCTTTCTCCTTCAGTATCTGTCTATGTTTCTGAGATGAGGTATTATGTAAATAGTGTCCTTTCTCCTTCTTCCTTTTTTCACATATATTTTATTTATGTAACCTGTGGAGATATGAGGAGTCTCTTTCTATCCTCACTTTTCAGTTCAGCATCATCTGTCAAACTCTGGCGATAAGAGGTGCTGATTTCTTTCCTTATCTTATTCTGGTTTCACCTGTGAATCTCAGGCGATAAGATGAAGCACTTGTTTTCATCATCTTGTGCATTTTCATCTATCTCTAGTGATAAGAGGTAATTCCACCTTTCCACATCTTCTATTGCTGCTTTCATTTGTCAAAATCTGGCGATAAGTGGAGTCGCTTTCTTTTCTCATTTTTTTCTGTTTTCATCTGTCAATGTTTGCCGAAAAAAAGCGTGTCTCTTCATTTTCGTTCACTGTCTGCTTTCATCTGTCAATCTCAGGCGGCAAAAGGTGCCTTTTTCTTTCCTCTCCTTCTTTTTCTGCTTTCATCCGTCAAGCTCTGGCGGTAAAAGGTACCTCTTTCTTTGGTCTCTTTCTCTTTCTGCCTTCATCCGTCAATCTCTGGCGATAAAAGATACCTCTTTCTTTCCTCTCCTTCTCTCTGTTTTTATCTGTCAATCTCTGACGATAAAAGGTGCTTCTTTTTTTCTTTCCTCTGCTTCTTTTTCTGCCTTCATCCGACAAGCTCTGGCGGTAAAAGGTACCTCTTTCTTTGCTCTCCTTCTCTTTCTTCTTTCATCTATCAATCTCTGGCGATAAAAGGTACCTCTTTCTTTGCTCACCTTCACTTTCTTTTCATCTGTCAATCCCTGACGATAAACGGTGCTTCTTTTTTTCTTTCTTTCCTCTCCTCCTCTTTCTTCTTTCATCCGTCAAGCTCTTGCAGTAAAAGGTGCCTCTTTCTTTGCTCCCCTTCTCTTTCTGCTTTCATCTGTCAATCTCTGGCAATAAATGATGCTTCTTTCTATCTTCCTCTTTACTTTTTGCTCTCTCCTGTCAATCTCTGGAGATAAGACGAAGCAATTGCTTTCATCACCTTTCCTTTCTACTTTCATTTGTTCGTCTCTGGCAATAAGATGGGTCCCCAACTTTCTTCAGGCTTTCTTTCTGCTTTCATCTGTCCATCTCTAGTGATAAGTGGTGTTTTTTCTTCATCTTCGGTCTTCTCTTAATCTCTGGGGATAATAAGAAGCACTTGCTTTCATTACCTTTTCTTTCTACTTTCATCTGTCAATATGTGCCGGTAAATATGTCTCTTTCTGCCATGTAAAAGAACTCATAGTTCAGCATCCCTTTCTATGTTTCACCGCCGACCGGACTCCGAACTACCACCAGTCACGATGAATGGAGCCCCCCCCTGTCATAACAAACTATTGGGCATTAAACTAAACGCAGACCTCAAGTGGAACTTCTACATCGCTAAAGATGCAGAAAAGATGATCGGTTCCCTGTACCGCCCCAGTAAGTACCTGACTCTCTGTGATATCCTCTATATTTACAAGAGCCAGATCAGGCCTACTGCTGTCATATTTGGGAAGGAGCTGTCCAGCCATTACTTTCCAGTTTCGACAAAGTGTCTCCGCGACAAATTATTTTTTACCCTATAGTGGCCTAAGAAAAAATAAGGAGAAATAAACTACATCCAATTTCAAAATTTAATTACGTAATCCCTACTCAACATAAATAAACAGTATTTGGAACTGGTATAGAGTAAGTCTCCTATTTGATAGTTTCAGAGTTTGTATTCGATTTTTCATGGATTTGATCAAGTTACCAGCAATCGTCTGAGCCATATTTTGCCACTCCTTTGGCAATGTTTCTTTAAGGGTTGCCACTGACGTGATTTTGGTTGCACGTTCTCAAAGTTTTCGGTGAATGTGTTCCAAAACGTGCTCTATTAGTTTCATGTCAGGACTTTGGGTTGCTTATGTCAGTGACTTCATTCCTTGCGATTCCTTCCAGGTCTTTCCTACTTCGTTCGTATAACATGGCGCTCCATCTTCTTGAAACAGGTAGGCATTCTTGTCAATCTGATTGGTTTCAAATTTTGGGAGTAGTCCTTTCTCTAATATTTGACAGTATTTTAGACTATTAAACCACTCATCAACAAGAATCAGCTCAGATTTCCATCCAAATCAGACAGCACCCTGCACCATTACTCCAATCCGTCCATGTTTCCCCGTCGCCTGCAGATATTCAGTGTTCTAAGTCTCATTGTGATTTCTCTAAACATAAACCTGTCTGGAATTCGAATACTGGCAGAATTTAATTTAATGTAACCAAAATACAGACTTCCAAGATTCGAAATCTTTGCTCTCGAATTCTTTGGCCCAGTTCATATGCTTGTTCCTGGTAATCTCTGAAATGAAGGGCTTCTTTCTTGCAACTCTCTCTTCTTTGATAGCCTAGATCTTCCAGAGTCTTTCCCATCGCATATGGCGACATTTCAATGCTGTTGGTGATATCTTTGACGCTCTGAAGACGGTTTCTGATGACTTCCCTCTTCAGTGCCCTTTTCGTTTGTTCAGACACGATGCATGGTCTTCCTGAACATTGTTCTACTCAACAATGGCCTTCTTCATAAAATTCCTTGACAACATTATTAACCCTTTGATGATTAATCTGGAAAAACCAAGCAGTTTCTTTATTTGACTTGCCACACTGTTGCCATCCTATTATTTGCCCTCGTTGAGATTCATCAATTTTCTTACTACCACGAACTTTCATTGCAAAATATAAGATAACTATTGTTCATAGATTAGAATAGGTTGATACCAACACGGTATTGTCTGAAAATAAAAAGAAGATACGCTATCACACAAGCGAAAATTGCTGTAATTTAGGGTAGCTAAAAACTTAGCCCACTGTACAAATCCTTTCTCGCAGAAGAAACGTCGGAAGACTATGACTGCTCTCGTGCTATTTCCATGTAAAGTGCTTAGACGAACTGCATTCTTTAGTGACACCAATTCTAACCTTCACAGATAAGACCCACCATGCTATGCACATTGTAGCGACACACCCTCATTCTCTTCGTATTCCATTGGTGAGAAGTAAGTTCCAATCGAGGAACTTCTTCCAGCGAACAGCTGCTTTGTGGAAGCAACTCCAAAGTTGTTTTTCTGATTATTAGAATCTTAACCTGTTTCACTCTGGGATTAACTGTCATTTTTCCCCCATATCAGCATAGATTCTACTCCTGGCTCTGTAACCCTGTACCTCAAATTGTCATGTAAAGGGTGAAGCTTACTGTAAAATAAATTCCTATTTCTGAACTATTAGGTTGGTGCAATAATTATAACGCAATAATGTCGTTTTTGGACGTATTTTTTAACGTCAAAAAACGACATCATTATTTTTTGCACCAACCTAATACTTTGCTTTGTTTTTGCAATAGACTGTTACAATGCGACTTCGGATTTCGGTGTCACATTTTCCACTCTCAGATATTTAAAATTATGTATTTTTCTTGATTTTGGCTTCTTCAGTTCGTAGTTCGCATCTTTTTTTTTCTCATACTGCCATCCATACAAAATTTAAAAAAAAATGATAAGAAGAATTAAAAAAAAAATGTGTTTAAATAAAGGTGGGATGTTTAATAGGTATATAATTATACAAAGAGAGAAAGAGAATTCTAATTTAAAATAAAACGGGAGGATAAACGAAAACAGATATAAATATTCTAAAGAAGTAGAATTAAAAAGTAAAAAGCAGGAGCAAAGGAAAATGAAAAAAAAAACATTCATAGAATAAAACAAAGAAATAAAAAAAATGTCAGAATAAAAAAAGAAAATGACAGTAAAAGGAAAAAAGGAAAGAATAAAAATAATAGAGAAAAAAAATTAAAAGAAGAATGAAAGAAAACTCGAGAGAAGAAAGGAAAAAAAAACTGGTAAAAGAAAGAATGAAATTGATAAAATAAAGAAAGAGACTGACAGTAGGGGTAAAGAAAGAAGGAAAAATATAAGGAATAGAAAGAGGAAAGGAAGAATACGGTAATATATTTTATAAGAATAAATATAAATAAATATAAAAGAGGTAGAAAAAATGACAGAAAAAGAAAGAAATAATATCATATCAAGAAAAACGAAAGAAAGAAATTGTTAGAATAAAATAAATAAATTGATAATTGCAAAATATAAAAAAGAAAGAAAGAAATGAAGGAAAGAAAGAAATAATAGAAAAAAGATGATTGAAGAAAGAAAGAAATAAAAAAGAAAGAAAGAAAGAGTGAATAAATGTATTTTAAAAACTGAATATAAATAAAGATGTGCAAAAGTCAATAGGGAGAAAAAGAAAGAAAGAAAGAAAGAAAGAAAGAAAGAAAGAAAGAAAGGATTAATATATTCTAAAAACTAAATATAAATAGAGATGTATAAAAATGCAATAGAAAGAAAGAAAAAAGAAGGAAAGAAAAAAGAAAGAAAGAAAGAGTGAATAAATGTATTTTAAAAACTGAATATAAATAAAGATGTGCAAAAGTGCAATAGGGAGAAAAAGAAAGAAAGAAAGAAAGAAAGGATTAATATATTCTAAAAACTAAATATAGAGATGTACAAAAATGCAATAGAAAGAAAGAAAAAAAGAAGGAAAGAAAAAAGAAAGAAAGAAAGAAAGAAAGAAAGAGTGAATAAATATATTTTAAAAACTGAATATAAATAAAGATGTGCAAAAGTCAATAGGGAGTAAAAGAAAGAAAGAAAGAAAGAAAGAAAGAAAGAAAGGATTAATATATTCTAAAAACTACATATAAATAGAGATGTACAAAAATGCAATAGAAAGAAAGAAAGAAAGAAAAAAGAAAGAAAGAAAGAAAGAAAGAAATGGATTAATATATTTTAATAACTGAATACAAATAAAGGTGTACAATAGGGAGAAGAAATAAAGAAAGAAAGTAAAAATGTTTAAACGTAGAAAGAAGAAATAAACAAGACAAAGGAAAGGACAGGAATAAAAGAAGGAGGTAGAATGAAAAATAAGATAGAATGAAAAAATAAGGTAGAATGAAAAATGAGGTAGAATGAAAAATGAGGTAGAATGGAAAAAAACAGATAGAATGAAAAAACACAAGAAATAATAAAATAAATAATAAAGCGAATGAAGCCAAAATTAGTGGGGGGAGAAGAAAATAAAAAACATATGTTTAAAAAATGAACAGGAAAGTGAGAGTTTAGTGAAAACATAATACAATGTAAAGGAAAGGAAACAAAGATGGGAAAGAAAAGAAAAGAAAAATGAAGAGACACAGAAAAATCAAGAATAAAAACAGAACAAACGTGAGAAGAAAAGTGCAAGAAATAAAGAAAGAAAAGAAAATCAAAGAGAGAAAGAAAGAAAATTAAAAAGAGAAAGCAAAAAAGAAAGAGAGTCTAAGGTAGACGAAAAGGTGATAAAAAGTGTGATAACTTGAAGGAAAACGAAGAAATGGGAAAGGAAGATGGCGACTCACATACTTATGAACGCGGCGAGGTTATGTACGATCCCTGAAAGTGTGCCTCCGATCTCGTTAATTGATTGACGAATCGAACGTGATGTTTAAATCTCTCGGTATTTCGAACCGGCGCTCATCCCTCGTGCAATTCATCTAATCAGACAGTTCGTCAGTTGTGGGAAGCATCACAATTCACTGTCACTTGTAGCACTCATCAAGCGACGTGGGTGGAAGACTTGATGAAACGATGATGTTTTGACGCTAGAAGAAGCGACAGGAGGGTGGGATAAAGATGGCCGCATAATTATGGCTCTTTCGGGAACGTATATATTGTGTTGATTCGCTGCGAGCCAAAGCCAAAAAAGGAAAAGAATTTTCACATAAATTGATTTTAAAGTATAAAATGTATAATATATGTGAAGATCATATTTAAAGAGTGTAAATATTGATTTTGCCAATATGATATTCAATTGAATTCTCTTTAATTTATTAAGACAGTCTTGTGTGATAATGGCTACAGGTGCATAAGCTTACTTATTATAAAACGCAGATTGTGTGTGTGTGTGTGTTTCTACGTACTGGATCGGATTTCCTACATTTTTCAACCGATTTCAACAAAACTTCACAGGACTACGTAAAATTACCTTGCGTCGGTTCTGACAGCACCAAAAATTGAAAAAACAGATTGTTTTTGCACGAAATCAATTTGAAAACACGATTAAGAGGCATCACGAGAATGAAAGGGGGACAACTCATATCGAGTTATACTTATTATAAAACCCAGGGTGTTTGTGTTTATTTGTGTTCGTTTTTATATGGGATCGGATTTCCTACATTTTTCAACTGATTTCAACAAAACTTCACTTTGGGGTGGGGCAGGTAGTGTTTCTTATTGCCTTGCACACTTTTTCTTTAAAAATTCCATCTTCAAGACAATTGTTTATAATAAAATTCTATTCAATCGTTAGACTCATAACGATTGAAAACAATGTTTTTTTTGAGTTTGGGTTTGACCAATTCGTAAAAAAAAAGACTAATTAAGACATGCGTGTCCGTCAACCTTAAACAATAATCTTTGTCAATTTTATTTTTCAGTCTTTATGATGGTCGATACTTGATCTATCTCTTACTGTTACATCCCCGAGCAACGCCGGGCTCTACTGCTAATCTTGAAATGGCACAGGTTTATAAAACTAAATACATGAGATCAAATATCTTTCAATACATGACTAACGAAGCAGATTTTTTTCCATCTAGTAGGTTGCCATTTCTTTCTGCAGTAGACCAATTGCCATCAAAGGCTATAGAACCCGGTTTGTCCTGCTATTTACCTATACCGGGGGGAGGGAGAAGAGGATTCATACCTTTAACAAGGGTATTAGCACGTAAGTGAATGTAATGGATTCGACTGGAATTCGAACTCGACTCTCTGATTCCTCAATCAGAGCCGCTATCCATTACTTCAGTGTGCATTACTCAACTAAGATTCGTAAAGGACAATGGGATAGTTTCCATAGGTCTCGTAATACAACCTGGTCAACATACAGTAACCATCTACTGAATGGTTTGCCTATCATAAAGACATATTCTTAGATCTAAGTTTGGCACTTTTGATTGTTTGTTATGGGTCATTTAATGCCGAAATTTAATTTTCTTGGGAGATTGAATATTTTTTTTCTTTTTACAAGAATCTATTGCTTTCTCAAAAATATGTTGCTGTCAATTTATTTTTTAATTTTTAATCTATACTTTCAGTTTTTAGACACCAGTTTGAGGATTCAGTATTTAGCTTGGAACCTAACTGGTGAGGTGCTACCGCCTCGGGTTGGGGTGGACCTGGGAACAACAGCTATTAAGAGATGGTTCTCAATCAGAGGTCTTGCTGTTGGATGGCGTAATGTTACTTTCACTTGAAGGTATTGGAGACAATAGGCATAAAATCTTTAAAGCGCCCCAATGGAAACAGAAGCATCGATTTTTATGTCGGGATGGAGTCTTTCAAATTTATCGTATGTATACTAACTATAAATATATATATATATATTGTGTTACGCTTTAGGAACAAAATATATATTTATTACCCTGGTCGAAAACTTCCACAAGTTAAAAACTTCAGAAATAAACTGTGCTAATTCTGATGCATTTTTGCATACTGAATTTGAAAATGACCTTGCAAACAGATGATTGGCTCTAGAATTAAAGATATTTTATCATACACATGAGTACAATGGATTTCTCCAAGGAAAACAATGTTGCTTTGCAAAATCGGCTATGGTGTTCTTTCTTGTTATATGTAGGCTACCAGAGCAAAACACATCAAGATAGCGAAATATATTTATTGGATAAAATACAACTGCAAAACTCTCTTCAAATTTATATTCATGCGCAGATATTCAGCAAACACACGTCACTTTTTAGTTTGCCTTTTGTAAATTGCAGAAGGATCATCTCTGGTCATAGTTCAACAATAATCAGTCAGCACTGATGGACTCCATTTGTCCTAATACCTTTTCTCCATTGCTGCAATGTCTTAATGAAATCGTTCACCATGCTCGTCACTCAGGGGACAATAGTTTGAGGAAAGAATCGAAATGGGAGTTTAAGAAGAGGATCTTCAACGACTTGTTAAGGCCATGATATTTGTATGTCTTGAGGTTTTCCACCATTTTTGTTTCTGTAATTTTCTGCTCTTTTATTACCTAGAAAGTTGGTTGTCACTGCTTTGAAAGGTTTCCATACAGTTTTTCCTTTCCCCGTAGGACTTTGGCAAAATTTGTGTCTAAAAAAGTTTACAAATCAGAGGACCAACAAAGATGTCTGCCTTTATTTTTGCTATTGGTAAATGTATTCTGTACATACTTGAATGCTCTATTTGATTTGGTCATAGCCTTCATGAAATTTTTCATAAGACCAAACTTGATGTGAAGATGCGGCAACAAATCTTTCTTTGACTTAATTAGTATTAGATTCATTCCAGATTCCAGTGATTATCTTAGTGGCCAGTTTCATTGATATAATGACAACTGTCATGGCTGTTCCACTCACAAAAACAACAGTACTATATATATTCACCTAGCAGTCCTAGCAAGACAGCAACAACCTTCAAATATTCTTAATGTTTCAGGAGTTGTTTCATATTGTCATAAGTTTCTATCATGTGCATGGCATGACCAACTGGGGTTAAACGTAAATCATTACAATTCTTTAACAAGACAGCTTTGAGACTTGTCTTGGAGAAATTAATAAACAACCTCTATTCCTCCGGACATTAACTGATGTTAAGGGATTGCATAAGGCCACTGATATCATTGCAGTGCACCAAGTCACCTTCCATAAAGAAGAATATGAATAGATCTTTCAGACGATCACAGAAATGGGAAATCCGTGCATTACCAGCCAGTAGATTCCACAGTTGTAAACTAAAAGTTCTGCTTTACTATTAAGAATTTCCAAATCTTTCACGTGGTTAAGACACGGATGTTGTACAATAATCGGACATGAAGAAGAAAGACTATATTTAATCCATTAGGTCTACTGCTAAGAATGTGGGTTCATTGTTTCGTGTTAGACCATTTATCTCTCCAGAATATATATATATATATATATATATATATACCCAAGTATAGGATTGGTGTATACTGAAATAAATTCCAATAACCAACAAAAACTATTATTAAAAGAGTACTCAATACAGAGTAGAGCAAATATAAATCATTTATTCGAAATTTATATCAAATATATAATCATTTATTCGAAAATTATATCATAAAAATGTTATAAAATCACTACAAAATTTTGTTTCAACACTTCTATTGTCTTATCAAGTGGGCTATTTTTGTAGTGATTTTATAACATTTTTATGTAATACTTTTCGAATAAATGAGATAGAGCGTGTGTAAATATAAAAGTGACCATTGAAGTCAACACTTAGATATATAAATGTCTACCACTTGTCAATGCTTAGACTATTGCTGCCACATATCGTCCTGTGCTCCTGCTATATATTTAAAAATTCTCGATACAACTCAAAGAATAATCAGCAATATTATTGGTCCTAACTTGACCACTCGGCGTCAGTCATTTTCCCACTGGATTAAATTTGCTTCCCTGTGTCTTTTCTATAAATAATTTCATTTTCTTCTCGGACTTCTCGATTATGGAACATTTATTGGAATTTAAAAATGTTTGTAGGGTATGTGTGTAATTTAGATGAAGCTGCGGGTTTACTCTACAATGCACACATACACTACATACCTTACAACTAAATAATATGTAAGCAAAGACGATAGATGCATACAAAATTCACGGACGTTTATTTATTTTATGGTGACTGTAGCGAAACAACATTCTCAACGTCTCTTGGATATGTCTGTTACAGTTTTTTGGATATATGTACTAGTGAGCCAACCAAAATGAGCTGACTCATTTTATAGTCCACCAAGAGATGGGTTAACCAATCAGAAAGCTCAAAATATTCAATCCGACGCGTATAAAGGCAGCCATTTTGTTTTTTCTCCCAAAATATCTTCATTGCCAACCTCTGATATCGAAGACTTAAAGAATTACTTAACAGCTGCTACTTTCTCCAAATCTTTATTGCCAACCTCTGATATTGAAACATTACGGACTTCACTGGATTCTATATTCAAAGACTACGGCAAACATGGTTAACAATGTCCATTTTCTTTTCTTTCTTTTTTTGGTTCAGATATAAGTTAGAATAAAAATGGTTGAAATGGCAACATTTTCAATTAATTTAAGTGAATTAGCTTTTTTATTCAGGGCATTAGGCTCTTTGTTGTTGTATTGACAATGTTTCAGTCTTTTTACCATCTAGATTTCTTCCGAAGTACACAAATTACAGTAGAAACTTAAAGCAGTAAAACAACTAAAATGATTATACTACTCTCAATAATAATAATAATAATAATAATAATAATAATATACCATCCACACAGACAGAAAAATTGAAGCAAATAGGCCGGACATTATTGTCAAAAACCAGAAAGAAAAAACTTGCCTACTAATTGATATGGCTTGTCCAGCGAATTGTAACATAGCAACCAAGGAATTTGAAAAACTATCAAAATACAAAGACCTGGAAATTGAAATAGAAAAAATGTGGAAATTGAAAACAAGAATAATACCAGTGGTAATAGGTGCACTTGGAATTATAAAAAATGGAACAAAACAACACATTGAAAGAATCCCTGGAAACCCCAGCTTAAGAGACATACAGAAAATTGTCTTATTAAGTACAGCACACTAAGGAGAACTTTGTCTATGTAACGCTAGCAACTTCATCGGAGATAAAAAAAAAAAAAAAAAAAAATTAACATGAAATGTGGCCATAACAACACACCACGACCTGCCTTAGGTCTTTCCGCAGACTTGGTAGGTAGTGTGTCCATAGCAGAAATCGAATGATGATGATGATGACAATAATAATAATAATAATAATAATGATAATACACAGACCGATAGCTGTAACTTTCCACTAGAATGCAAAAATTAGAGAAGAGCGTGATTTAAGAAAAGCAAAGTCAGTCTTTAATAATGTTTAACAATATGTCGACAGTATATCTGTCGTCTTCAAATTACGTTTAAAAACAGATATTTTAAAAAGTACAAGTCATTGTACAAATGTCGCTTATCTTGAGTAAACGAATAATACAGTTAATCAACACAACGAAACAAATTGAATGGAATGCAACAAATCGTAAGTAACATGATGGATGTGTCCATCTTTTATTAATTATTTAATTAATTGCTCTTAATAATGCATGAAAATACGGAAACTATGCTCCGTTATTTCATGAGTTAGTAAGAGCAATTAATTAAATAATTTAGTATTCACCCTTATGGAATATTGTATTGGTCTTAATAGACATTGTGATAAGAATATTGTGTAGGCGGAGTATGCAAATATACAGAGATACCAAGAGCCGGTTTGGTAAATCAGAGAAATATACCTAGCAGCTGCACAAGTTTTCCCTTTCCTGGTTGGTACAATCGGGACTGTTCCCAGAAATCTTTATTCTACGCAAGACGCTTTAGGGATACCTGACATCATTGGGAGTAAGCACGAGCCAACACTGCTTCGAGCAGCTCATGTGCAGCGGAAACCTCTGCGTCTCTCCGCTATATCGTGAGATGTAATTATCATCAATCGGCCGAAGCATCTGAGACTTGGAGACGATATTAAATAATAATAATAATAATAATAATAATGTGGCACATGGGAACATCAACAATCCCTGTTGTAGTTGGATCCCTAAGATTGGTTGGAAAAAATTCCAGTAGACTAATTGAAGGGATTCCTGGAAGTCAATGTCTCAAGGAGATACAAAAAATTGTACTCACAAATACAGTTCACACTTTTCGGAGGGCTTTATCTATGTAAAATATTTTTATTATCATATATATATATATATATATATATATATATATATAATTTAATTTAATTTAATTTTTTATTTTATTTATTTTTTTTTATTTTTTTATTTTTGTCAGACGAAAGTGTCATGAGGCCATTTCTAACCTTAGGCCTCTGGGCGGGTCCCGGGAAGAAATGTGTACGCCAGAAATCAAAGCAAATAATAATAATAATAATAATAATAATTAATTCCTTAACTGAAACATCCCGCTATAAAATATTACGAGTGTGAAGTGTAGACTAGGAATGAAAACGAGAAAATTGTTTCTAATCTCCAAACCGATCCATGAAAACTTTTCGCACACCTAACACAATATGAGAGACGCTGGTGGTGTAACCATTAACGGCTCGAGTTCGTAGTATTCAGCTTTGCGCAAATACCATTGAGGAAGGATTATGAACCCATCTTATCTCCCGGCAACTCTGCGGTAAACCGTAGGACAAACTTGGTCATTCAGCCTTTGGTTGGTAACCAGTCTCTGAAAAGGAAACCTGTGTGTTCTCAAATCCAGTTAGTTGGAATTCGTTACAGTCAAAACACGAAATCGTGTTAAAGTAGGAAAATCCTGACAGAAAACCAAGCTTTTCTCAAAGTACAATCTTTGGGTATGATGAAAAGTTGGACTAATTATTTGATTTATTATCACTTGAAACGTTATTTTTAGTCGATATATATATTTAAGTAGACACTCCGTTTATTTATAAATTCGGGAGTTCTTTTCTCATCAGAACAATCAAGGTGCGTTTTCCGAGATTCGTAATCACCATTAAACTCATCTAACTCTTTCCGAATCTTCTAAACTGTCCTCAGATTGACACCGAAACACTCTAAAACGTTCGCATTGGAGCTTCCGGTGTGAATGCCAAGCAGTACAGTATGCCGTTTCCAAATTTCTGGCGGAGTAAATTGCGTCATGGTGCTCTCTTTCTCACAGACAGTGCCCAACGGAACGTTCTATACCGTGCAGTCAACTAACACAAAAACAAACAACGCGCATGCGTGAAATTAGATATACTAAATTGCTACAATTTATCCATCGCATCTGTATATGTACCTTTTACTGGTTGTCCCCGTTTGATTTTAAGAAAAACGTTCTCATCTAAAGATCCTTTCCAGATATCATTATCATTTTACTGAATTAAACTACGAAAATCATACTATTGACTTAAAAATATATATATATATATTTGGCCACTCATTTTATGGGGCTTAACGCACACGTTTCAGGTGTTATTCTTGTAGACATAGCAAAATAATGGTGGGTATTTTCAACAATTATTGAAGACCCATAAGTTGACGCAGCCAGTCTCGCATACACACCACGTCGGTTTGATGCCAGTAAAGACGCAGACCAGCAAACATACTGAAAATCCGAACACAACTATCGACTGCTGAAAGCGAATAGATTCTTCTGAGTCATATGTACACATTGATTGACGCACGTCAACCCATTCTATCAAGTTCCCCCACAATCATCCCCACCTGTAATCGGAAATTAGATGACTTCTAGCCTAACCGAGAAAAAAACACTTGGAAAGAAAAAAAAAAATTATATAGAAAAACACCAGCTGTATTTTTTTGTTTCTTTATTTTTGTTTTTGGTTGTTTTTTTTGTTTTTTCGTTTTACTGACACACACCTGCTATATCCGACTCCTGATGATTGATTATTCTGAAATATTCACCTTTTTTTCCCCCCCTTGAGGGGGTAAAAAAAAAAAAGATGATACAGGGAAATAATTACATTAATTTCAAAATGCAACAGAGTGAATAATATAACAGCAACAACAATTTAAAAAAAAAAGAAAAGAAAAAAGAAACACATTGCCTATATTCTTAAATTACAATAAAGTCAGATGCAATTGGCCTTATTTTAAAAGTAAACAAAAAATACTGGAACAAAATGAAGCCGCATTAATAATGTTAATTTTCTTTCGCCTTTAGTAAATTTAATTTATACAACTTTGTATAACATTTTATCCTTGATTATGATTTATTTTCCTACTTATGAACATGAAAAAGAGCAGCAGCATCGTTTTTCTCTACCCATCTACTTTCACCCCTGTCGCATTTAATTCGTTTGGGATCAAGTGACAGCAATGTTCCTTAATCAGCCAGTAACCTTTCCAGCATGCTCAGCTGAGCAGGGCATTCGTGTGTGCACAAATACTAGCTAAATGTTTATGGGAATTAAATTTCGCGTTGTGTTGGCGGATTTTGCGTTACCATGTTCTATTAATGTCGATATTCAGTCACCTCCTCCCACGAGGGTGTCATGTGGCACAAGGCCTTTTTAACGTGGGCATTTCCGAGCCATTAATGTCAAAACAATTTTTTATTATGTTTTGGATCTATGGATAAACATTTTTATATCTGTGACTAAAGATAGATATTGGTTTTGATTATATTTGAGACTGTCGGTAAACATTCGCCGGGTTTATACTTGAGCCTATTGTTTGAAATTATACTTGAGTCTATAGGTAAACATTTGTTCATGGGAATTAAGTTTTGCGTTGGGTTGGTGCATTTTGCGTTACCATATTCTATTAATGTCAAAACAATTTTTTATTATATTTTGGGTCTGTGGATAAACAAGATTTTTTTTATATTTGTGACTAAAGATTGATATTGATTGTCGGTAAACATTGGTCGGGTTTATACTTGAGCATATTGTTTGAATTTATACTTGAGTTGATAGGTAAACATTTCTTTTGTTTATATATGAGTCGATGGATAAAAATTGGATTAATATCTGTGCGTTCAGATAAAAAAATGTTGCCATTATTTTTGTGCCTAAAGGTAGATTTTAGTGATGCTTATATTTGAGTCTATAATTGACCATTGATCAGGTTTATACTTGAGTCTTTATGGGGACATTGCCTATTTATACTTGAGTCTTTATGGGGACATTGCCTGTTTATACTTGAGTCTTTATGGGGACATTGCTTGTTTATAATTGAGTCTTTGGATAAAGATTGGCTGGGTTTATATCTGTGCGTATAGGTAAGCATTTTTGAGTTTGTATATGTATATACAACTAAAATCATAGTTATTCGTACGAGTGATTTGAACGTTCGTTTCACGACCATAAGACCCGGGTTCGAATCTCACCATGGTCAATCAGTTAGGAAGGTGACTTCACGATGTTTTCGGCATGTGCAGGCGATCCTAGTGTGCAGAAGTTTCGAAAAGTGCCTGACAAAAAACATACCACTGGTTGAGCAAAAGTCCTGTGAGTGAAATCGGGTAGACATAACTATTTGGGGACGATGAGATGCTTGTGCTAGCATGAAGTTACCAGCCATCGTGACCGAGGGTTTTAGCTTTCTAACCCTGTTCAGACTGTTGATCAGGCCAAATAATGCGTTCTATCTCTCTGAGAAACTGTAATTAAGGTCTGTTCAGCATAGTTGCAGTATAAGCCACAGTGTTGCAGAGACACAAAGTTACCTGAGCAGACGTCTGAGGTAGAAATTGGCTAGCCGCCCGAGTAGACATGGATATTTGAACAATAGTGCCCAGCCATTACAACTAAAAACAGGTAGGGTTTACACTTGAGATTTAACTAAGCATTGTCCATGTTAATAATTGAATTCATAGCAAGGCTCGCATTTATACTTGATTCTATATGTAAACATTGTTTGTGTTTATAATCAAGTCGTAAAATAATAGAAATTGGAAAAAATCTTAGTTTTTTGCCGGCGCGTTTCGTCTTCCGACATTTTCAAGGCAAACAATGAACGCGAAATGTTTTGTTGCTATAGTTACATTAAACCCACATTTTTGAAAAAGAGAGACGCCTCTCCGTAAGCCTCTTTCTGGCAATCGGTAACTTCCTTTATACTAAGAGTTTTTTTTTTTTTTGGTTTTCCATATCCATATAGTAAAATCTCCCAGAATAATATAATTCTGTAGATAAGACAAATTGATATATATATATATATATATATATATATATATATATATATATATATATATATATATATATATATAATTGATCGAGTCTGATAGAAACCTCTACAGAATGCAGAGTTCCGCCACGGAATATGTGAGCGAGCGGCGCTTCTTAAGTCTGATTTGGAATCTCTTCGTCACCGAGGCCCATTTGGAGCAGTTGGTATGATGTTCGCTTGAAAACCTAACTGTCAGGATTTCAATTCTCTGAAGTGGATGCGCACTGCTGATGAGTCCCAAATATAGGACGAAACGGCCGTCCAGCGCTTCCTGCATTCTGTAGAGGTTTCTATCAGACTCGATCAATTAAGTAAATATAATTATCAAATCCTCCATATATATATATATATATATATATATATATATATATATATATATATATATATATATACACACGTCATTGAATATGACAGACAAGGTGGTTTTATTTAGTTTTTTATACAAATTCTCATGCGATCTAATAATTTTTTCCTTTTCAGATGATAAATTATATAAAACTGTCTGAATTTCTTTTTTAGCCGAGCGGTTTTCGGCTATACATTTTAACCATTTTTAATTATTAAATATTTTAACTGTTAAATAAAAATAGTTTCTTGCATTCATGTTTCATAAAATGTTTTCATTTTTCAAAAGACAGTCAAGATATTGTGTCTGTGTTCATAGTTAATTCAATGAAATGCGAATGAAAGAAGGATTGCTATCTAAATAAACAAATATATATATATATATATATATATATATATATATATATATATATATATATATATAATTGTGTATATTTCGGCAGCAATTTTTCTTTAATGCATGTTTCATTAAATAATATAGACAGATTTTGTCTTTTTATTTTAAGTAAGTTCCTTTCATATTGTCTGATAAGCTTAATCACATTATCGTTGAAAGACGAAAGGAAAACTCCATACTGATAAATTTTTAAATACAATCTAATCTTTCGGCTTACATAAGCCATTATCAAAAATGACGCACAGACGAAATTACAAAAATAGTCCGCCTTTGCTGCTTGAATAGCTCAAATTAACGACCAACTTGTATTTACGAGACAAGGAAGCGAAGATCTATATTATATATTATTTAATAAAACAGGCATTAATATATATATATATATATATATATATATATATATATATATATATATATATATATATTGAACAATAAAAAAATATTAAAAAATTAAAATCTTCAGACACACTGGGTTGTAGATTAATATTCTTTCGTTTTTTTATTATTATTATTTCATTTAGATTCCTCGACTAGTTTCGCCCAAAATGGCCATCATCGGGAGAAGAAATATTTCTTCTTGCTGGTAGCTGTAAACTACAGAAATGAATCTTCTACTGGAGAAAATGAATTTTTGTCTTTAGTTTTTATTTGTTCTTTTTAACATGAATCTTTTAACATTCCTTGTGTTAGTCAAACAGTATCTTTTAAGTTGTTATTTGAGATAAGAGCTGGATGAATCTATGCTTCTCTGAATTCCCGTGGACAGTTTGATAGTTTTATTGGTCCTGGAGAGGGGATGTGTCTCCTTTTAGTGTTTGTGTGTGTGTTATTTGGTTCTTAGGGAGTGAGTGAGTATGATATGTGTAAGCGTGTGTATTGCTGTGGGTGTGTGTTATCATTTGACTCATTAGGGAGTGAGTGAGTATGATGTGTGTAAGTGTGTATATTCGTGTGGGTGTGTATATGCCTCCACACCTCCGTAAGCATGTCTGTCTTGTGTGGGTGAGAAATATGGGTAGGTTTTGATTTGTTGAGTTATATATTAGTACTATCTATATTGTTAAATTTATGGCATAGCCCGGCTGGATATTGTGTTTTAGACGTTGTATCCACTTATTTTCATGGGACTAAAATCTTTCTAATGTTATCTGCTCTGAACTATATATATATATATATATATATATATATATATATATATATATATATATATATATATATATATTTATATTTCCCAGCTCAATTCTGTGGATAAGACAAATTGGTATAAGGACGTCAATTGGAAAAAAAATACAATATTGTCGACATGGAAAACAAAATAACAAACCCTTAGTATCATGGAAATTACCATTAGCCAGAAAGAGGCTAACGCAGCATTGTCTCCCTTTTGTTAAATTTTGGCTTTAATGTAACTATGACAACAAAAACATTTCGCTTTCATTGTTTGCCTGGATAAATTAGGAAAACTAACATTTTTTTCCAATTCTCATTCTTATAGCAATTTTTCTTAATTAAAGAATTATTGTTGCAGGCCGGTTAACTCGTTAAGCCATAAATCTGTGGAGCCGATCCTAGTGTTTAAAAATGTCTCCTGAAATGCCCGCAACAAACATGGCCGATTTGGAGTATGAGTCCACCAAAAAAATCGTAGAAACAATAAAAACCAATATATGTGTACAAACAAATGATAATATATCGACAATAAAGGGTTACATATACAACAGAATATTGCTGCGTTACTAAACGATGAACATGAATAAAGGAAATATTTAAGCTAGTGAATTGTTTGCATATGTGTAGTTTGATGTAAGAGGAAGCCCTAGAAAAAATGAAGTGCGAGGTACTTTTAGTACGTGTGTGTGTATATAGTTCATGTGTGTCCCAAAAAGGGAACGCGTTCTTCCACGAGAAATTAACATGTTGACGTCTATGCGGAAAAATGAGAAAAAGAGTGTGATAAAAGATATTGCCTAGTATTTATAAACCGGAAAGCGTCCCCTAGTAACGGTTTCGATAAGTAGGAGGATGTACCGTCAAATATCTTTCGAGTTTATACGTGTGACTAAATGTAAATGTTTGTGTTTATACTTTATTCTATAGGTTAATATTGAGTCTGTATTAAGGCAGGTTGATTTTTTTCAATCAATATAGCACTTAGTTTTCAAGCTGGAGTTTGATATAGTAAGTACTGACACCCAAAATTCGATGCATAGTTTTTACCAATTTCTAATATTAATTTATATAAATTTATATTTTTATCATATATACATTATTTAAATTTATATTTTAAATTTATATTTTTATCATATATACATTGTGCGATGGATAAATTATCGTCTATATGACGCAAAAAGGAAAATGACACTAAGATCTCATAACAGATATACCTACCAAAATAATTCAAACATATCTTCAAATACGAAAGAGTAAATTTATTCAATGAAATCGCCATTGGCTTCAACTCCAGACAAGTTTGGAATCTTATCCAACTCTTCTGACCGTTCTGATTGATTAAGTTCTTGAATACTTCCATAATCCTTGCCTTCAGTTCATATTTAGTGTTACAAGAAGTTTTGTCGATCTTTTGTTCAACTGCACCCTACGCATAATAATCAAGGGGGTAGCCGTCTGGAGATTTAGGTGGACAGATGTAATGGGTGATGTGGCTGCAGAAATATATATATATATATATATATATATATATATATATATATATGAAGAAAAATATATACGGAAAAACAAACAAAATCCTTATAAACAATTATGCTGTTTTAATGTTAATATGTCAACGTCGGACGTTTCGGTCTAATAAACCATCTTCAGGACGAGGTACATAAGAACAAGTTCTTATGTACATCGTCTTTGTCATGTTGTATTGATAATGTTATAATTTATGAATATGTCCTGAAGATGGTTTATTAGACCGAAACGTCCGACGTTGACATTATTAACATTAAAACAGCATAATTGTATATAAGGATTTTTGTTTGTTTTTCCGTATATATTTTTCTTCATATGTCGGATCTATATCCATATATTTGCTTATATATATATATATATATATATATATATATATATATGTATGTGTGTGTGTGTGTGTGTGATCTGAGTGTGATGTGTGTGTGTGATCTGAGTGTGATGTGTGTGTGTGTGCCTGTATGTGTGTATGTACTTCGTGTAACAGCAAAATTGTTTAAATCGTGTATCAACAAAATTATACAATTGTTAGATTAGGGTTTTAACCGTTGTATCTAAGAAATGATTAAAGATATCTTACTGGAATTCTTCGAAGTTTTTATACCCCTACTGGACTCTATTTTGAACAATAGCAATGTATTTAGCTCTAAGTTGAAATGATGTTCCCTCTTCCTGTTGTGGCTTCTTCCAGTTTTCCTCTACACTGTACCCTCCTTTTTAAACTTATTCACCGTTCTCTTGGTTGTTCTTGAATGAACTTTGAAGATGGAAGCCATGGTATGAATGTTTTTACCCTTACTGAGGGCATGAATGATCTTTTTCCTCTCACCATTGCTGATTTGGGAAAAACATAATGAGGCTGGCACAAAATTATTTTAATCTGTTCTCTTCCTAGCTGAATAACTCAAAGGGATTTTAAGCGATTCTTACGACAAATGTTGTCAAGAATCCTAATCCTCTTATCTGAACACTTTGAAAAAAGTAACTCAATTAGTTTCATGTGCTTTATTACAGGATTTGTGTCTACGGAATAAATTCCAATAACCAAAAAATACTATTTTTAAAAGAGTGCTCAATACAGAGCTGTGAAAATATAATTTATTTGAAAATTATAACATAAATGTTATAAAATCACTACAAAAATTTTATAAGGCATGTCATAATTTATGTTTTTTATAACATATTTATGTTATATTTTCGTATAAATTATATTTACATATATATATATATATATATATATATATATATAGAGAGAGAGAGAGAGAGAGAGAGAGAAGAAGAAGAAGAAGAAGAAGAAGAAGAAGAAGAAGAAGAAGAAGAATTGTCGGAATAGATTTAAATGAGACAAGGTGGAGGGGAAAAAGTTTAAAGTTAACCTAGAACGAAAAAAGAACTCGGTGAAAAGTGCGAATTTATTTTTCTGTCCTCTCTGCCTACACAGAGGCGGATGAGACCTGTTGATCCCAACCGCCTTCAAGATCACTGTGGAGCACAGAGAAAAAAACTCCGCTGAATAACTGGTCCTACAAGCGACTCATGCGTTTGTGGACGGACGCTTGGATGTCATTGGGACATGTTTACGTGTGGAGCCAGGCAAAGACAGAGATAGAAATATGTTTTGAGCTTAAATCAGGTAGATGTTATATAGGAGGCTATTCATTTCAGAGAAGGAAAACCCTGGTATCACCTATCCATATCTCCCGGTCATACTCCTGCATGGAATGATTTCGAATGTGAATCCTGTGGGTACATTCTGGAACAATAATATCAAAGGCAGACATCCTTTTCTGACAACTCCAGCGACGAAACCGCTCCCAAGTAGTATCGATCCATGTTCTTCCCTTGGACGACGTCGATGGTGCAGAGATAGGACACTTGTTGCATGTGTAACTCTCTCCAATAAGAAAATAACATGGCCAGGCCTGCACCCTGAATAGGACACTTCAATGTTATCTTACGGTAGGGGCAAGAAAAGAGAAATCAGGATCTGACGTTTAAAAGCCTGTGTTATAGCGGCATAAAAAAAAAACAGGCACTGCCTATCGCTGCTAACTGAAACGAAAACTATCCACGGACATATCTATGGGATGACGAGGCGGCCAGATGTCATATATATTAGTTTAAATCTGTTTGTGGTCTGTCCCAGTTGTTCAAATTTCCTTCTTATTTCTCTGAAGTTAAGCAAGATCGATCCTGGTCAGTACCTAGAAGGGTGACCGCTTGCAAATACCAGTTACTGTAAGTTTCAATGCGCGGCTGGTGTAATAGATAATCGTTCGGAATTTTTAATCGGAGAAATTGTTCCCATTCCCGTTGGATTTGTTATATTCACGTGCGCGCAAATGCACTTAGGAAGGCATGAAACCAACTCTTCTTTCCCCAGCTATGTGTTAATTAGTAAAATATTATCTTAAAATAATCACAATCCAAAAATATTTTCTGGCTTTAAATAACCTGGACATGTTTTGTTAAGCCGTTGAAAATTAAGGAATAAACGAATGAATCCTTTTCATCCATATTTTTTTGCCTTTTGATCTGATTTGTCTCTTTATTTTAATCTCATTATCAGTGAACTTTTCGATTCTGCTGTTTTGTCGATGAAAACCCAAATACAATTATTTCTTAACCATGTTTCATTTTTTTGAGCTTCTTTTCGTTAAAATGTCTCTGGAATTTTTTTTTAACATGACGTTCCAGCCTCACTGAACCAATACTGAATTTTCGTCTGTCACGATGAATGGTTGTTCTGTCAGGGAAGCTTCAAGCCTTGAATAACTTAAGCTGAAAACAAACCTCAAGTTGAACTCGTGCATAAAATCCAATGAAGCTGGAAAAATGCTTAGTTCCTGAGCCACTCCTTTAAATAAAAAAAAACTCTTTTTCTCTTCTACTTTTACAAGAAAAAGATCAGCCCGAAAATAGAGTATTGCTACCATATATGGACAGGAGCTGCACAATCTTCACTTTCCAGTCTCTTATAAGAGTCCAAAAGCGTCTATGCTGCCTTGAGAGTGATTAATTATTTTCTACCCTACAATTCATTTCTCACACACGAAACGTCGCAAGCCTCAGGCTACTCTATCGCTCTTCTCATGGAAAGTGCTCAGACGAACTACATTCCACCAGTATATTCCAACAGTTCTAACCTTCCCGGCTAAGACCCGCCATAGTAAACACATTGTAGCGACTGACCGTCATTCTCACCGTATTACATTGGGTACGATGTACCTTCCCCTCGAACAGATTCTTCCCACAAAACACTATTTTGTGTATCAGGCTCTCAAAAGTCTCCTTCTCCGAACATTACTGTTCAAGTCTAGAGTTAAAAGTTATTCCCCACATGTCCTCATAAATCGTGTCCCTTAACTCTACCTCGAGTGGCTCTATGGGCATGTACGGGATGGATATTATTGTAAAAATAGTCAGGAGGTCTACTTTCAGAAAGAGCGTGATTGGACTTGTTAAGGAAAATTTTAATCGATAAGGGAGTTGAAAAAAGCGTATTCATTTTCGTACAAAATGAATCCATCTATTCTCCCCCTCCTCACCATGTTTTAAATATAAAATTAGATTGTTTGGTAGTTGTCAGTCTACGAATTCATCTGTGAAAAAGTTATTGCACTAGCCTTTCTAAGATGTTGTAGGAATTCAGTTATATTGACAGTATAAATAATATAATGCACCCACATTAACAATATGGAACACAGGTTCGCTCTAAGCCGTATAGAATCCCCACACGGGTTCCACAGACTCCTGGTCCTTCTCTTCCTGTCTGAATCGCTCCCGAACAGCTAATGGTCGCTGTAGAGTTAACCTTCAGAAATGCGGATTTGGCATCAATGATGATACCAACTGCCAATCTTTAACGTTCAAATATCTTTGAAACCTTAACAATCCAAGCAAGGCTGTGTGTGTGTGCAACACTAGATGGGTGTGGTGTGTCGACTCGATAATAAGAAGAATATATTAAAGGAAACGAACCTTTGGAAAGTAATTTCACTTCCTGAAAAGACATGTCATTATATATGGCGCCCCAACATAAAAAAAAAAATCTAGGTCCAGGATATATTTTCTCTTAGTCTGTACTTCTCTGTTGCATTTACATGGGTAGAGCCAAGAGAGTTCCGTGATGCCTATATCCTATCGAACAGAAATAGATCATTTGTCTCCCTTTTCTCTATGTGGATCCCCATTTTAAAAAACGATTGGATCATATAACATCTCACTAGAATATTTCATTCATCGCCTACACGCTTTTACGCACAGTCAATGAATTATTTTTTACTAAGCTCCCTCTCTCACACAGAAGCAACAGCTGTCTACTTTATCGCTATTGCCATGGAAAATGTACAGATGAACTATATTCTCTAGTTTCAACCAGTTCAGACCTTTACAACTAAAAAAAACACCATGCCATATATACAAGTGCGCGACCATCATCATTTGCGTTGTATTGAATTGCTAAGAAAGAAGTTCCATTCGAACAGCCTCTACCCAAGAAACTGATATCTTATGAAAAAGACTCCCGAGCCGATACTTCCTCGAACACTCCAAATTTAAACTCTTCAAGTTTAGGGTCAAAAGTTACCTATCGTACGTATAATCGTAATATGCGCCGAATTGCCAATACTCCGTCTAAACAACATTATTTAGTAACCGTATTGTAATGTAGCTTCCCTTTGCCTATTTCTATAAATAATCTATTGTCCTAATGAGTTTTCCTCTGTTGTACCTAAATTTGAGCGCACTACTAGATTGGTCTCATCATTTTGCATTTAAAATGTCAAGTTCTATGCTGACTCTTTCTTCTCTTGCTTGAAGAACTCTCTTCGAGTTTCTTGCTTCCCAGTCAACTTTGAAGTTCAAAAATTTAAATTCAATGTCAATTAATTCCTGTTCTTTTATCGTTCCATTTCCTTAATAATGTTTTAACTTTCTCAGTAACCTCTTTCATTTTAGGGGCTTTATAGCCTTGCTTGGTGTGAAATAATAAAAAAAAAAATTCTACCTTGAGTGACTCTTAAGTATTATAATTGTTCATTTTGTAATCGTATAGTAATGTGGCAAATGTATATATACTCTATTGACATATTTACATTAGTCGGACTATTGTCCTCATCTTTGTCGCCATAATTGTCACATAGTTGTACGCTCCGGCCTTCCTTAAATGGTTGGAATTTCGAACTGAACCCTTTATTTCGATCGCTGGGTAGACTGTTCTAATTCCATGTGCCATGTCAGTTATCTCCTGCTAATTTTCCCTCTGAAAAGTTCTCCACTGCCTTAACCAGGAATGAACTCACCTTTCTTTGGGTCTGTCATGGATCTAACCAACGGTGCCATGTGTCCCTGAGGACATCTGGGTATGAACATCCTAATGTTTCAGCATCATTTTTTACCAGTGCTCATATTGCAATTTTTTTGCTGTTATCATTGCATGTCTTTACAGGTTCATGTTGCAACTTTGTTATCAATTAGGTTCCTATATTGTATTTATTTCTATGCTTGGTCAGGAGATTTTTGTGGCCTAACATTAGTTTACAAATTTTCCAATGGTGTTCCCTGTCTATGATCTCAACATGAAGTGATCTCCTTCTCTCTCCATATGTGGTCAGCCACGCCTGATTTTTCTACTTCCCCTCGCGTTACAGCTTTCTGGTGTTCTTGAAGCCTTACCTTGAGGGGGCGGCCTGTCTCTCCTTTATATTCCTTTCCCGGCTGCATGGGATAGCGTAACAGTCATGTTCCTCTCTATGGGGGTCTCACTCGTGAGAGATACCTGCGAAGTACGCTTTTGAAGGTTGTCCTGATGTTATATGGAACGCAGATCCTTTGTATTTTCTCTGATAACCCCTTCACATAAGACAGACTGTTTTCTGAGTGTTGTTGTCCTCCTCCTCCTCTTGTAAAGAAACCCAGGGTGTTGTTGCGTTGTAGTTCTTTCTTATACTGACCAATTCCTTATCTAACGTCTCTGGATCGCCATTATGACTTTTGCTCGATGTTGCAAGCATCGGACGATCCCTTTCTTTACGCTGTATATGGATGGTGGGAGTTGAAATTGAGGTACTGTCCGGTGAATGTTGGTTTACGGTATACGGATGTCTTGAACCCATTCTCTGTTCGAGATATTAGAACATCCAGGAATGAGAGTGTGTTGTTACTCTCTTTCTCCATTGTGAACTGCAATTGAGTTCACATGGTCAGAAAAACCTGGACTTCTTCTGATGTGGCCAGAGTATGAAGTCATCTACGTACCGTAACCATATAGTTGGCTTTCTCGATATAGACTCTAATGCCATTTCTTCAAAGTATTCCATGTATATATTCGCCATTGCTGGTGATAATGGCGATTGCTAAAATCCTGTCGATATATGTCCCAAAGTTACAGAAAATCAACATCTCCATCAGATTATTATTGGAATACTGGTCCGCTCCTCTAGGGAAGAGTCAGGAATTTTCTCTGACTACTGAGAGTCTCCTCCTCCGTGGGTAAACAGACACACACGTCCAAGCTCACCATCTGGTTGGATAGGATGGGAGCATCTTTGATTATTTCCACGAACGTTTCGGACATATGAAGGAGACTTTCCGATAATGGGTCAATTATTACAAGGAACCGACTCAGAGGGTGGCACACAGAGCCTTGGCACCTGAGTGGAATACCGTCTTTGTGAAATTTAGGGAGATCGAATGTGAGGGTAACTTGCTGTAACGCTGCGATAACTGCCTATATGTCTTGGGTGTGTGCCCATCCCATGCAGCTGCGGAAAGGAATATAAAGGAGAGACAGGCCGCCCCCTCAAGGTAAGGCTTCAAGAACACCAGAAAGCTGTAACGCGAGGGGAAGTTCAGGCGTGGCTGACCACATGGAGAGAGAAGGAAATCACCGCCCCCTGTGGAATCATGTGAGATCATGGCACCATTGGAAAATTCTAAACTTAAGGAATTATTGTCTCTCTGAAACCAAGCATAGAAATAAATACAATATAGGAACCAGTTAAGATGCCAGAGAAAAGCAATGATAAAAAGTTGCAATATGAACTCTGGTAAAAGACATGCAATATAACAGCAAAAAATTACAATATGAGCACTGGTAAAATGATGCTCATTAGGTTTATAATACTCAAATATAGTCCATGGCACAGTGGATAAAGGCGTTGGTTACATCCAGTGACAGACCCAAAAAGAAGGTGAGTTCAATTCCTGGTTATTTGGAGAACTTTCAGAGGGAAAATTAGCCTGATAACTGACATCCATCAAACATGGCACGTGGAATTAGAACAGTCTACCCCAGCGATCGAAATAAAGGGTTCAGTTCAAATTCCAACCACCTGAAGAAGACCGGAGCGTACAACGGCTACGTTGTGACAAATATGGCGACAAAGATGAGGACAATAGTCCGACTAATGTAAATACTGTATCAAACTCTGTATTGTTGTAAGGAATTTTCCTCTATGGTATCTGAATTTAAGCGCAGTACCTGATTGGCGGCTACATTTATTGTTAAAATGGCTAGATGAAACCGCAAGTTCTGTGCTGAATATTTCTTCTCTCTGTAGAACTCTCTTCCAGCTTCTTGTTTCCCAGTCAAGTTTGATGTTCAAAAATCTAAATCCGGTGTCAATTAATTCCTGCTCTTTTATTGTTTCCTTTCCTTAATAGTTTTTTTTTCTCAGTAACCGCTTTCATCTTAGTGGCTTTATTGACTTGCTTGGTATGAAATTATTAAAAAACACTCTACCTTGAGTGACTCTTGGGTATTGTACTAGGTAGAC
>CAHIKZ030005327.1:1672500-1692500 GCA_903632075.3 Acanthosepion pharaonis | reverse complement strand
TAAGATGGCATATCTCCGTAGCGAGGACATATTCTGCAAAAGGGAAACGGCGAGTTATGTTTTTTTCTTTCTCATATTGAGGACTGCGAATCGGAGAGAGTTTCTTTCTATATCTGGTGAAGATATATTTCCTAAAGGGAAATGACCTCATAGACTTGTAATCTGCACAAAATGGCTGAGACAGATTTAGGCACAGTCGTGGCTGAGGGGCCACAGCTAAGAAAGCAACTGTTGAAAAGTGACTCACTGAAGAATTTTGTTGCAGGATGAAATGACGTCGCTAAGCGGGCGTCACGTAATCCATGCGACTTCATTTCTACCAAAAGTAAATAATTGCCTTTTGTATCCCGACAATCCGTGACTTTAGTATGACACACACAAAATAACAATCGCTCATAAATAGATGTATTCCTGGACATATTTCAGTTTTTCATCCTCTGTTCTTACGATCTTCCTTTGAACGTTATAAATGATCATTACGTTGTTTTCACGATCATATTTAAACCTAATTTTAGACATTCTATCTTTAAGCCATTTCACACTTCCTGTGTTTCCTCTGAAAGTTTATTATATTTTATAAATTTTTTAAAGCTCAGATGCTTGACAAAAACTGTATGTTTATTGTGCAAAACCTTCCAGAGTTTATACAACTTCTAATACAAATTCATCTATGTAGATAGATACATAGAAAAATAGATGACCGGAAGACCTTATCAAGGAGAGAATCAGGTGCTGCAAACAATAAAATAGTAAAGTCTTTGCAAACGCCCGATGAAAAACATAAAAGACAGATTGAAGAATGAACCAAATAGAATGTGTAGAGGATGACAGTAAGACTTTATTTTAGGTAACATCTTGCCCTCTAATAGATAGATAGATAGATGCCAGTTGTTGTGACAAGTATTTTTTTTTTAGGGATGGAGTTCCTAGCCGTATGTCCAACGAGTTCTGTGTTCAAATTTTACCTCCTCCTAGACTATTTTCTAATTATAGTTGAAGAGCTCAGACTGTCCTACTACTTATTACATGGTCATGCAGAGGTGCATTTATAGGCATTTTAGAACATTATTACAGTATTCGTCACTGATTCTATTCACTGTCGGCTTCAATTTTTTAATGTGACTGCGTTGACGATCTGTAGCAAAAAGAAAACACTCACTAATGGATAGCTAAACATGCCTTACTTGTTGCAAACCTGATGCTGATCTTAAAAAGAGAAATAAAAGCGATTTTCACTGTTACAGTGCATTTCTTGCATCATTTGATGTTAACACACGGAAAAATACCCGTGAATATGAACGGATTATGCTAAAAATAAGTAGATGTAATGTTTGTAATTTATTTAATCAGACATGCTTAAAAGAGAATTTGCTGTCTAAGCACAAATATAGTGAAGAAATTTGGGGTGATTTTAAGTAATCATCTATAGTAATTCATCGAGACCAGAATAATCTTCAACAGCACTGGAGGTCCGTTTCACCCTATTTCGGACTCATCGACAGTTCGCATCCACTATTGAGAATCGAAACCGGACCATTTCGATACGACACAAACGTCATACCAACTGTAGCACGGGCCTCGGTGACGAAGAAGACACAAACTAGACTCGATATAGCGCCGCTACTCACTCAGCAGACGTGGCTCTTGGGATACTGCTCCGAGGTTATCCGCATACTTGGATGAGTATCGCTTCGAACTCGGTGAGTAGCGACGCTATATCGCGCCTAGTTTGTGCCGTCACCGAGGCCCGTGGTACAGTTGGTACGACATTTGTGTTGTATCGAAATGGGTCCCGGTTAGATTCTCGGTAGTGAATGCGCATTGCGGATGAGTCCCAAATATAGTGCATTGTGTTGAAGATTATTCTGGGCTCGATGAATTACTACACACACACACACACACACACATATATATATATATATATATATATATATATATATATATATATATATATATATATATATATATATATATATATATATATATATATATATGTATACACAAAAGTTGGACAAGTATGCAAGTGGACACTGAGCTCAGCATCGAGTGTTGACCGCAGTGTCAGCTTTTATATTTGGATATCTACATATGCTCTATCTCTGATGGTGAGCACTTTTACCAGTAAATATGTTGAAACAATATTTTTTCATATATTTTATAATTTTCTCATATATATATATATATATATATATAAGAAAATTACAAAATATGTGTGTGTGTGAGAGATAGAGAGAGAGAGAGTGTGTGTGTGTGTGTGTTTGTATGAGCCTGTGTGTCTGTGTATATGTCTATGAGTATTAAGAAATAAGACAAAATCTTTACATGAAAATAAAGAAAATATTTTATAGCCAGGCAATATATTTCTTTGTTAATAAATTCCTATGAATATTAAATGTTGAAATAGTTCCGAAAAATGTCAATTCATTTAATATTTTTTTATAGTTCAGAGACAAATGTCATATTTCTGAACAACATACGATCTTTTTTTTTTTCCTTAATCTTGCAATCAGTAATATTTTTTAAGTCATCTGTCATCAATAACACTCCATTGTTCAGGTCTTTTAGAGCATCAGTTGCCATTTTAAACAGGAAATGTATCTCTGAGAAGAAATTAAATTCTTCAGTTTCTCTCTTCCGACTTTCATTTCTTCTTTTTTTTTTAATTATACTTCTTTTCAAAATTCATTATTTAAGAAAAAAAACATCAGTTTTTTTTTCTCCGCTTTTTATATTAATATCATATACCGACACTGATTTATTTATTGTTGGTTTTATTTTCTCCATCACTGTTAAATATTTGTTCTTTCCCGCCTTTATTTCTTATATCAACCGAATCTGCCGTGCTAATTGTGACACTGAGGCTATGAGTTGGTTAAACATTGATTCCAAGCAGAAAAAGGGTTAAGCTCGAAATGAAATATAAACTTAAAGATAGATAGAAAAAGAGAATGGCAGATATTTTCCATGCTAACGTTTAAAAGGTAATCTGGGTTGCCTCATTTCTTACTAATTTGAACGATGCGCCAAGAGTTTACATTTTTATCTATCGAAAATATCGCATGCAAAAGTAAATTGCGAAATGGCTTCATCTCTTTCTTGGGAAATTAGAAAAACACGTCATTGGCGAAAAGAGAAGCAGACAAGAATTATATTTTCATTACATTTTCATTAGCGAAAACGAATTGAGGAATGAAAGCAGAGAATGAAAACGTTGCGCGGGTTAGCATTATGAAAATCGATTCGTCATAACAAGCAGGTGATCTTGGCTTATGGTTTCGCTAAGATGGTGGCGGCGCAATAATAATAAACGGTGTGCCTCTTTGCCGAGATTGTACGTAACCAAATATATTTTCATTGACTAAAACAAATCAGGAAATAATTTTTATCTATCACTCGAAAAGTTAAAATGAGAAGGTAATCTAGTTTGTGGTTTATTTATTTTTGTTGGACAAGTGGGTCCTGAAAATGAGTCGGAGAATTGAAATTAATGAGGAGAATTAACCACGCCCTTTCTCATACGCATTTTACAAAGACAGTTATGTCATCCCTGAGAAGTAAGCAGAATTACCATACCGTGAAGAAATGAGGAGGTGGCAGAATTTAAACCAGCCTGTGCAGAGTAGCAGTGCGAGATGAGAAGTGAAGTAGGTTGGAGTTAAGGGGAGAGTAATCCCTGTGACTACTCCCAAAGTAGGTGAATAATTGTTCAAATTTGGTAACTTGATTAAGGAAATACAGTGTAACCCGGATATAAGAGACCCGGATATAAGAGAAACCCGGATATAAGAGAGAGTTTCCCTGGTCCCAAATTAGAGCCCATACTTACCTAAACAAAATAGACCAAACCCGGATATAAATAAAAAACCCGGTTATAAGAGACTTCTTCTCCGGTACCGACATCTCTCTTATATGTGGGTTACACTGTAGTAATAGGGAACAAAGAAAAACTTTATTGAAATGAATGAAAATTGGGGAATCACCGAATTCACAGAAGCCTTCGGCCCCACCCCAGGTTTGGACCGAGGTACATATAAGCTTTTGGGAGCTCAGAAATTTTGGGATGAGATCCTGCATTGAGTGTCTCTGAAATCCGCGTTAGCTGCTACCAAATTTCCAGATTCTAATTCTTTGAACTGGGTTCTTCAGAAGTTTAGACAAGGCCCAGTGTTACTATAAAGGTTGTTGCAGGAAGGTTTAATTTTTGTTGTGCCAAGAGCTATATAAACCAATCAAAGATTAACCCCACGGATCTCTCTCGTTTTATTTTTTCGTTGTGAATGAATATATATATATATATATATATATATATATATATATATATATATATATATGCATACACACACACACACACACACACACACACACACACACATATATATATATATATATATATATATATATATATATATATATATATATATAATTTTATTTAAAATATGATTTCAGCTCGCGACATAAGACTTATGTCGCGAGTTGGAATCATATTTTTCAATAAATTATTATATTTATGCTCTACTTTTGTATCGGACACTATTTTTTAAAAATAATAACTAAAATACTAAGGAACTTTGGATTATTTACCTAACCAGTTCCTTCCTATTTTCTATATATTTTCAAACACACACACACACACACACACACACATATATATATATATATATATTTTTCTTAATATAGCACCCGCCACGTAAGAGAGTATGACCTTTGATTTTCCACTCTTCTGAGATACAGCGTAGGCAGAGTTGGGGATCGAAGCGGCCAGCCTGGACCAGCGTCGGCATTGACCAGCACAGAGTTAGTTCCTTGGTTAAAACATCGTTCTAAGACCCTGACGACCGTACAACTAAAACGTGGTTACACCACCAGGTGTGGGCGGCGGCGTAAGGTGTTATATAATCATCTAAGCATTTCATCGGCTAGTTCAAAGCCTTCCTCTTCTTATTTTTTATTCTTCTTTTAGGCGCCGTGTCCCTTAAGAACTTGAACGATCTTAGTTCACCCCAAAATTACGATCGCTTGTAAAGCTAATCACTGTTCATCTCCTTACTATACCTACCTGTTCAGATCTGCTGTAGATATGTAGACTGTGTAATGCAGGGTTTTTCAAACTGTGGGTCTCAAACTTTCAATGGGTCGCGAGATAAATAAAATGGGTCGCGACAAAAAAGAAAGGAAAAACAAAAATATGAAAGTGAAAGCCACGTGCTGAATATAAACAACTCTAAATGTTTCACAGCACGCATAACTCATCGCTAGTTTTTCACTGAGATAAGGTCTTATTATTTTATATTTTTTTTAAATATAATTACATATATTTTGATTCCGGCTTAAATAATTTGCATACCTAGCCACACTGATGAGCTGTGATACAGCAAAAACATGTTCTGTCTGTGGATGGCTGTATACTCTATTTATTGTCCTTGAGTTATTTTCTTACTCATATTGGATTTTTTTTCTTTGGACTCTGAACTTGAATGGTAGACGATTATTTTCGGCTGACGCACAGGTTCTCTGTTCTTTCTTTATTGTACGATTTCTTTCCCTTTGGTATTGGTTTGTTTATTTGCAAATCAAAAAACTGGAGGTTTTCCGAACGAGTATAATTTCTTATATTTATAAGATTATAATTAGCATATATATATATATATATATATATATATATATATAGTCCGTCTACATTAAGTGTATGTAGCTTGTATTCTTGGTTTATTTGCAATTCAAAAAACTGAAGGTTTTCCGAACGAGTATAGTTTCTTATATTTATAAGATTATAATTAGCATATATATATATATATATATATATATATATATAGTCCGTCTACATTAAGTGTATGTAGCTTGCATTCTTGGGGATTTTCCTCAGGTGTGTAAAAAGTTCATTTTATTACTATTGCCTTTTACAAATAAATACTTGGGTGAACTGGGATTTTACACACTAAATCAAATTAAGATGAAGGACAGAAACTGGTACAACACTGAACCTGATACAAAAGAATTATTTCTTGCAATCCAACACGTTTCAGAGTGAAATAACCCATAAAAATAAAAAATTGTAAAAAATTAATTATTCATGTTTCCGTTATCTATTTACACAATCTCATTCTGAATATTAATCGTTGTACTACATTTGCCTCTCCAAAATGTCCTGTGAGTGACGAATTCTCCAAAATCCTTTCCTCAATATAGGTTCCAGAAATTTACTGACCCTTAATATTGTCTGGTATTATTATAAGGTTATTGACAGTCATAGTTTGAAGCAAAGATGAACATACTTTCATTGCTGCATTGTTACTTGACTGCACTGGGCGATTAACAATTTCACAACTGCATTGACATAGCATTGTTGCCTGGCACTGCTGGCCCATTTCTAATAAAGTGGGTGATTAACACTTTAACTTTTGCATTTTCATAGAATTGTTGGCTGGCTGTGCTGGCCCATTTGCCATAAGCTGGGTGATTAACACATTCACTGCTGTAGTCTTATAACATTGTCGCCTGACTGTGCTGGACTATTGGGGAAAAAAGGAAGCGGCTACTTTCACGTCCATCACGATCATTTATTATTTTGTCCGACGACTGAGAATGGTTTAAGGTTGCTGATAATCATCTTCAATTTGGTCCTCTTAACATAATGAGGACTTCTCTGAAACGACAGATAATGTCCATTACTTTATGAAGTAATTCTTCTACTGAATAGGAATCGGCAAAAATGCCCGCTATTCGCTGAGCTGACGCCGTATTCTCATGTTGTTTTGAAGAAATCACCTGCGAAATCCCCAACATAAAATATAGTGAAAAATAGGTCACAAAACTGTACGCTACTCTATATAAAATATAGTGGAAAATAGATGGCAAAACTGTACGATACTCTATATAAAATATAGTGGAAAATAGATCGCAAAACTGTACGTAACCATATATAAAATATAGTGGAAGATCAGAAGTCTATACGCTACACTATATAAAATATAGTGAAAAATAGATGACAAAACTGTACGCTACTCTATATAAAATATAGTGGTAAATAGATCAGAAAACTGTACGCTACTCTATGTCTACGCTAGTTTGAGTATAGTAAGTAACACTCATTTGTTTAAAGCACAAACAAGTCATAGAGACATTTCACGGTCTCTTGAAAACGCATAAATATGTCAACAGCAGGCAATAGACGTTTTGTAAAGACGTATAAGTACATCTTGAAAACGTGTATATACGTTGACAGCAGGCAATATGACATATAACTGCAGTGCTAACGACAATAATCTGTTAAAAATGATACAGTTTTTAACGCGAGCAGAAGCCGCCACACCCTTCTCACTTGATGCTATTTTTCGCGGTTAATTCAGCTATTATTACTCAGCTTTTTATTTTTATTCTCGCCTGGGTTTTATTTATTTAAACGTCGGCCATTTTTTTTTTATGAACGCGCCAATCTTTCTTTATTTGTCTGTTAAAGCAAAATTTAGTTTTCGGGACTTACATTTCAGTACATTTTCAACTCATTTTAAATCTCACCCACCCGCGACAAAAAAAAAAAAAAAAAGACCGTGAATAATAATTTTCTCAGTCTGAATTATAACTAAAACGTAATCCACATGAAAATAATTCCTCTTCTTTTTGCTGTGTCCCTTTAGGACGTGGGCAATCAAGTCACTCTGCAACATCCTCTTTGCAAATCTTGGTAAATTTTATTATTCTGCAATGTTTCCTAATTCCTGTTCTGCAAACAATTTACCCAAGCTCTTTAGGCAGGCGATGCAATGTTCTTCAGTATCTCTCTTGCCTTCAATACGTCTTGTAAGTGCCAAATTTTCTAGGCCCTCTTTCACCATTATATAATCAAGACATGACTCTTTCTGATGTCGACAAAAATTACACTCTTTTTCCATTTTCTTATTATTTCGTAATTAACAATCACTCTTTCTCTCTCACTTTATATATATATATATATATATATATATATATATATATATATATATATATATATATACTAGCAGCAAGGCCCAATGTTGCCCGTGCTTGATTAAAAAATCGTACGACTTATACAGCAATCGCTATCATTTGACTTAAAATATTTTTGCCCTTCCTTGCCTTTAAAGGAGTGCCCATTGCCGTGCTGATGTTGCTACATGCCTTACTTCTTGCCTATCTCACACTGCGATTTTTTCTAAGCTCTATACTAAACATTAAATCTGTTACGAAAAAAGAACTAAACAAAATGAACACAAAACGATCAGCTTTAAAAAAGGACTCGTAACTGGAAAAACCAAATGAAAAAAGAATGTTAACAACAAATACTTTTTCCCACCCAACCCAGTTCTGCGGAATCAGAATCAACGTTGAGATTAAGCAACCGAATGAGCCAATTGGAGTAAAGTGCAATGCAGATTCAAATTTTTCCCACTTGTGACGAATGCAGCTATCGATTTGTTTTACATGCTAGCATGCTAGTTAACATTCGTGTCAGTCAGCCGTTGGCTCTCACGCCGGCCAATAGAATCTTCCTGCCTATTCGTGGCAGCCTGCTATTGGTTCTCACTCTGGCCAGTAGAAAATGGCCACAAACTACATGAAAACTACCGTAGAAGCATGAAAAAATCGATTATTTTCACTATCGATGGGAGTTGGGAAATGCAAAGTCATTCTTGGCCTTCCCGCTAACTTGGAGCATGTGCATGTAAATTTTGGTGCAAATCCGTCGAAAATTGCGGCCGTGCATTCGTTACACACACACCCTTCCTTTTATAGATAGAGATGTGTGTGTATGTGTGTTAGTGTGCGTGTGTGTGCGTGTGAGTGTGCGTGTGTGTATGTGTGTTGTACTATATAATAAATATATGATATATTATAAATATGCGATCTGATAATAATTTCAAACGATTTATCAAACAACTAACACTGAAGAACACTTTCGATGTGGGACTCGTGAGTGTGTCAATTAAGATAATATTATTGAACATTTATTCATTAAACCATTTTCTACTTAAATGAAATCGCTTTACATATATATTTTACACCTAAAAAAGTATTTATATACAGAAATTTTTATAATCTTCCAAAATCATTTTGAAAAAAATTCAAAAGGGTAATAATCGTTCAAAAACTATTGAAACAAAATCCGCTGAAAAAAAAAAAAAAAAAAACTCTTTCCTAATCAGGACTTCAAAAGTTAAAATCACCATAAAAATACCCTTTGTCTCATTAAATAATCAGTATAATATGCAATTTTTTTTATATTCATTTCAAAATTTCCTTTGACAGTAAATTTATCTATCTGCAGCCTATGAAATCTGTGTATGTATGTTATCGAAATTTTGTGAAAACACGGGATTATATCATAAACGTTCCTCTAATAGGCTACCAATAAATTAACCTGGCGATGTAATGTCAACACATCTCGAGTCGATTCTCTTGAAAGCCGGTTTATATATAGTTTTTATCTTAAGTGATCAAATTCTCCCACTCTGTTGGGCGATGTTAGATTCAACCCAAACACATTTATTCGCATATAAAAGATAAACAATTACAATTTCCTGTGGACATATCTTTCATAGATATTCCAATACTACTAAAGCATAAAAATATATTTATTTAGAAAACTCAAAAGATTATTTGATATAATTTTTAACAGTAAAGGGTATTCACTAAAATGTTTTTTTTAATTATTATGCAATTATTAAAAACAAGTATTGATAAAAAAAACATGGCGAAATTATTTACATACATGAAAATTCTTCATTTAATTAATTTTATTATTAATGATAAATATTATTAAATTACTTAAGTAAAATGAAATTGGCCACTAAGTTAATTTTTATGAAATAATTTAAAATAAATAAAGTAAAATAAATTTTTAAAACTAAATGTTGACGTATTTTTTCTATTTTTTCAGATTAAAATTTGAAGAAAGGTGACGGAAATTTTGAACAAAGTTTGCGAAAAAACTAAAACAAAATTTAAAGTTAAATCTTTCTTCATACAATAACATCAAAATAATTTACATCACAAATGTAAATTTATTTTGATGTACAGTTTCAAAAAAAAAAGTCGACTGTTTTTGGACAAGGAAGTCCGTTACATTAAATAAAGTAGCAAAAAATTAAATTACATTGAATGAGAAATAATGAAAAATATATTATTATTATTTCAGGAGTTATTTTCTATATGAGACGCACAGTATATTTATTTACAAAAAATCAGAAATTGTGGCAAAGATTAAATTGAAAATAAAAGCCAAAAAAACACGAGACGTAATATTGCTTGAAGGAATTCTGAAATTGGTTTACATTTTTTTTTACGTCGAAAAATGAAAGAAACAACTCCAGTTTTGAAATTATTTTTTCCATTTTTATTTTTAATGAATTTTCGGTAATTTAATAAAAAAGCGATATCTGAGAGTCATTAACAAATATTTTCTAGAATAAGTAAAGTAAATTAGAATAATCTCTTCAGATTATCGAACCTTCAGAATTCTCTAATTATCTTCAGAGACCAGTACCAAATATTTTAACTCTTTTCGTTAGTACATTTAATACATTAATACATTTAGTACATTAAATAGTTCAGTTCAATTCATAGCCGAGTATTAAATAATATACTTTTTTTTTTTAATTTTTTACGTCTATTAAAAGGATATATTGGGAGAAGGGCGGGGGGGATATCAATCAATTATGTGCCATGAGTGATACACATTTGGCGATCATGTATCTTTTCGATACATGACTGACGAGGCAGAATATTTTTTCTCGCAGTAGGTTGTCATTTCTTTCTGCGATAGACCAGTTGCCATCCAAGGCTATAGAACCTGGTCAGTGGGAGAAGAGGATGTATGCCTTTCCCAAGTTTATTTTTTAACACGTAAGTGAATGTAATCGATTTGACTGGGATTCGAACTCGCTTCTACCTATTCCACAATCCGAGCCGCTATCCATTACTCTACCGTCTACAGATTAGAAATATGAGAGATGGATGAATGCGGGGCACCTAGTGAAGAACAAACTCACTAAAATTTTAATGACTTGCGAGGCAAGCTAATTAACTTCGTCTTTACATTGAGCTGCCTACAGGTTAAAAATATGAGAGAGAAAAGAATCCAGGTCACCTAGTGAGGAACAATCTATTCTTCATCTTTGAGGAGACCTTCTATCATGCCGAAAAGGAGGTCAAATATCACGTAGCAGTTCAGTACAGTTCAGGAAATCCCTTGTCTCGTAATACTCAGTCTAGTTTTTGGAATGCGTACAAATCGGACTTTACTTTAAAAACACAATTCTTGGAAAGCAAATGTTTTCCTTAACAACAAATGGATTTTAAACAACTTTATTTCATAGCAACAGTTCTTACAGTATCGCCGGTTAACAAGGCCAAAAGTTGAAATTCGAAAATGAAATTTGAAGTTCGAAGGAAGTGAGAAAGGTTTGAGCAACCTCGATGACAACCATTTGCCCGAATTGTCTCTAAACCCATTCCGCCTGATTCCTTCTCCGCAGCAGCAGCAGCAGCCCAAGTATGGTCTACCCTTTCTGATCTCTTTTGTTCTTCGCTGTCAAAATTTAGCCATCCTGTAAAATTTTCGTCATGGGAAATTTAAAATACCAGGCTGCACATTTTGGCCGGATATGATGACATCAATTCGGAGCTTATTCTTTTCAAATCTTTACACATAAATTTTCATTCATATTATATATATATATATATATATATATATATATATATATATATGTGTGTGTCTGTGTGTGTGTGTGTATATATATCATATATATATATATATATATATATATATATATATATATATATGAGATATAAATTTACATATATAAACTAATATATACATATATAAACCATTCTTGCCTGATCCCTTCTCCCGCAGGAGTAGTAGCAACCCAAGTATGGTCTGTCCGTTTCTGGTCTATCATGTTCTTCGCTGTCAAATTTTAGCCAGCCTGTAAAATTTTCGTCATGGGAAATTTAAACTATTAGTTTGCACATTTTGGCCAGGTCTGATAACATCAATTCAAGTTTATTCTTTTCAAATCTTTACACTTAAATTTTCACTTTCATGCTTCTACACACACACGCACACACACACACACACACACACACATATATATATATATATATATATATATATATATATATATATATATATATATATATATAGGGTGTTGCAGCAAAATCCGACACTTGACAAAAAAGAAAACGAGTTAGGCAATAAATACAAAAGTTGTTTATGCAGGTACCGGAGTGTTTGACAACGAACTAACGTTTTTCTCTATATCCTTTTCCAGGATGGAATATGACCGCAGAGCAGAAATAGTAGCTTCTTCTCGCGTCCGGAAGAAGGCTGCGGAAGTGATGGCCTGATTTGGGTTCAAGAGGGCCATGGTCATGGACATTTGGAGGAAGGCCTGTGAGAACAAGGACGCGTTTACTGCCAAACGAAATGCTTACAACAACAATTCAGAAGAAAAGCTAAGTCAAACAGCGGTCCGTTCGCGGTCCCCGGACGCCCGTAGCTAACTGCTAACTACTATAAAAAGGAATGAACTACTAATGGTTTTAAGAAAGACATGAACTGATAATTATAATAAAAAGCATTGCGTTGTAACTACTAGAAGAAATGTACTGTTTCCAATTATAATAAAATATATAAACTGCTAGCTATGATAACATAGACATTAACTGCTAAATACAATACGAAAGGCCTTAACTGTTATTAAAATAAACGTATAAACTGCCAAGTAAACTAAGAACGCCCTTCACTGCTAACTACGATAAGAATTGCATTAACTTCTAATTACTGAAAAAATGCATTAACTGCTAAATACAATAAGATAGACCTTAACTGATAACTAATAAGAGAATGGCAATAACTGCTAAATAGAATAAAAAGGCCTTAACTGCTAACTACTATCAGAAACATTAACTACAAAATGCAAAAGAAAAGGCCTAGCTACTATAAGAAGAATTCAACTCCTAAATACAGTAAGAAAGCCATTAACTGCGAAATACAAAAGGACAAGCCTTCAATGTTGACAATTTTAAGAAAGGCATTAACAACTACCTACTATGAGTAAAGTTCTGACGGTTAATTAAATTACGAAAGGCCTTAATTGCTAAGCACTATGAGAAAGGCATTAAGAGCTAAATACAATAAGGAAGGCCTTAACTGCTAATCAATATAAAAACAAACAAAACAAATAACAAAAGCCATAACATCTAACTATTATAGGAAAGGCATTAACTGCAATTTTCAAAACTTTAAAAAAATACCTTAACTGCTAAATACTATGAAAACATCATTAACACCTAAATACAAAAAGAAAGGCATTAACTACTATGTACAAAAAGAAAGGGCTTCAATGTTGAAATTTTAAGGACATTAACAGCTAACTACAATGAAAGTCATTGACTGCGAAATACAATATAAAATACCTTAAGTGCTAACTACTATAAGAATGGCATAAACTGCTAAATACAATAAAGAAGGCCTTAATTGCTAACTACTAATATAAAGACATCAACACTTAATTAAAATAAGAACGGCCTGACATACACCACTATAAAAAAAACTGCTAAATGAAATAAAAGGATTCACTGCTAAATACTATTAGAAATGCATTAACCTTTAACTAATATAACGCAGTAAAAGCAAAATGTTATGAGAAAAGTCCTAACTGCTAACTACTATGAAAAGCGCATTAACTGCTAAATGCAATAAGAAAGTCATTAACTGCTAACTTCAATAAAACAGGCCTTTACTGCAAGTTACTATGACAAGTGAATTAACTGCTAAAAACAATAAGAAAAACTTTAACTTCTATTATAAGATAGGAATTAACACCTAAATAAAATACAAAAGGCCTTAATTGACAAATAGTATAAGAAAGGCATAAACTTCTAAATACACTCATAACGGCCTACACTGCCAACTATCATAAGAAAGGCTTTAACTGCTAAATACAATACGAACGGACTTCACTGCTAAATGCTATAAGAAAGGCACACAATAAAGCCTTAACCTCTAATATAAGAAATGCATTGAATGTAAAATTCTATAAGTCCTCAATTGCTAACTACAATAAGAAAGTAAATAGCCGCTAACTGTAATAAGAAATGATTTAACTACTAACTATTATGAAAAGGGAATTAACAGCTAAATACAATAAAAAGGCCTTAATTGCTAACTCATATAAGAGGGACATTAACTGCTAAATACAATAAGGAAGGCCTTAACTGCTTGCTTCTATAAGAAAGACGTTAACTTCTAAATACTTTAAGAAAGCCACTAACTGCTATATACTTTAAGAAGTGCATTGACTGCTAAGTACAATAAGGCTTTAACTTGTTACAACTATAAGAATGGCATTAACTGCTAAATACAATAAGGAAGGCCTTAACTGCTTACTTCTATAAGAAAGACGTTAACTTCTAAATACTTTAAGAAAGCCACTAACTGCTATATACTTTAAGAAGTGCATTGACTGCTAAGTACAATAAGGCTTTAACTTGTTACAACTATAAGAATGGCATTAACTGCTAAATACAATAAGGAAGGCCTTAACTGCTTACTTCTATAAGAAAGACGTTAACTTCTAAATACTTTAAGAAAGCCACTAACTGCTATATACTTTAAGAAGTGCATTGACTGCTAAGTACAATAAGGCCTTAGCTTTTTACTACTATAAGAATGGCATTAACTGCTAAATTCAATAAAAAAGGGCCTTATTCGCTAACTACTGTAAGGCATTAGCTGCTAAATATATTAAGAAAACCGTAACTGCTAAATAATTTAGGAGACGAATTAACTCTTAAATAATATGGAAATGCCTTAACTCCTGACACTATGAGAAAGACATTAACTGCGAGACCCCATAAGAAAGGCATTAACTGCTAAATACAATAAGGAAGACTGTAATTTCTAACTACTATAAGAAACACATTAATTACTAACTACTGCTAAATTCTTACATAGCTTCTTATCTACATTTGCTTCCTTCAGTCAGAAGACTAAATTTCCTCAACGTAGATTTTGCTATAATCCACTTCCAATTATTATATAAAGCAATAATTAATTAATTAATTTAGAAAAAAATTAATGAATACCGTCTTTAATATACAGTTACTTGGAATCTTAGCCTATTCCCCTGGACAACGTTTGTTCGCCCTATTACTATATATATATATATATATATATATATATACTTCTTTCCTATTTTTATGTATCTCCCTCATCTCTCTCTCTCTCTCTCTCTCTCTCTCTCTATATATATATATATATATATATATATATATATATATATATATATATATCCTTCTATCACCCTATCACTATATATATATTTCTATTCCTCTCTCTATATATGTCTCAATCGGTCTCTATGTATGTTTCTATCTCCCTCTCTCTATATATCTGTTTCTATCTTCCTGTCTATATATATATATATTATATTATATATATATATATGTTTCCATCTCTCTCTATCTCTATATATTTGTTTCTATTTCTCACTCTCTCTATATATTTCTATCTCCTTCACTCTATTTATCTTTTGCACTCTGCTATATATCTGTGTGCGTGGCCCTCGCTCTATATATCTGTTTGCATCTCTCTTCCCCCTCTCCCTTTCTCTCTCCCTTTTCTCTATATATGTGTGTGTGTGTGTGTGTTGCGTGAGTTTTTTTCCTCCGCTCTTTCTCTGTATATGTTTCAATTGCCGTCCACTTATATAGAGATTTTCGATGCGTAGCTTAGATGTGGCACAAGGCCGAAAGTATGGGGCACTCAGTGAGGATCGGACTCACTACTCAGTCGTAATTGTTCTAGCAAGACAAGCTTGCTAACCATTACACCACTTCGAGGTGACCCCGTCTCTCTCTCTCTCTCTCTCTCTCTCTCTCTCTATATATATATATATATATATATATATATATATATATATATATATATATATATCTGTTTCTATCTTACTTACACTGTACAACCTATTCGGTGATTTCGACAGACCAGATTCGAATCAAATTCCAGTTTGCAGCAATGTAGCGATATGAAGACTCCCTTCTGAAATTCACGCCTAAAATTGATGGGAAATCAGTGGGTCCCGTAATTAGAGAACCGTCATTTCCCCCTTTCCTCAGCTTGAATAATGTTTTCAAAAGGAATTTCGTAACGCCTACTTCGTGCTTCGTTGCGGCGTATGAAGTACACAAGGCACACAAAAGACATCATCATTACCAATATCGCGCTGTTCTAGCTGAGATATAATAATTTATTTTATAGTATTAAATGTTGGAATATCTAAAAAGAATATGGCCTAACCATGGACCAAATATAAAGAAAGCGTGATTCAAAGTATCAAAAACACAACACACACACACACACACACACACACACACACACACACACACACACACACACACACACATATATATATATATATATATATATATATATATATATAGCTTGACGATTGCATCTAGCATGAAACAGCCTGTCGCCTCTAAGTGTTGACTTCTATGTTCACTTTTATATTTACACATGCTCTATCTCTGATATTGAGCACTTTATCCTATAAATATAGCACACCTTAAGACTATATTTCTTGTTATATATGTATATTTCTATCACACACACATATATATATAGAGAGAGAGAGAAAGACAGAGAGAGAGAGATAGAGAGAGAGAGAGATGAGAGAGATACATAAAAATATATAGAAAAAAAGGCGATATAAACATATATAAATATATATATATATATATATATAAGTGATAGAAATTAGGAGAATATGAGATAATTAAGTAATCATTAGTAGTGCGCATCCACTACTAAGAATTGAAACCCAGACAGTTACGACATCAGGAAAAAGTCATACCAACTGTTCCAACAGGCTTCGAAGATGTAACGAATCAGACTCGATATGGCCCTGCTCGATCACATATTCCGTGGTGGAACCCATCCGAGTTTTTCTTTTACCCATAGGACTGTGTGCCAAAGACTGACGATTACTATCCCCAAGACGCTCCATCCAGAGTATTAGAAGCCGGCTCAAGCAAGGATATACAAGTGATAAAAATTAGGACAATTTGAGATAATTATAATTAAGTAATTCATCGAGTCTAGAAGAAACCTCAACAGAATGCAGAAAGCACTGGACGGCCGTTTCGTCCTGTATTTGGGACTCATCAGCAGTGCGCATCCACTACCGAGAATTGAAAGCCAGACAGTTGCTTTATCAGGCAAACGTCATACCAACTGTTCCAACCAGCCAATATTATAGGATGCAGCCAAGTAGGTTTGCTTTTGTCTATAGACTCACATGAACCATATGTAGAAATAGGAAACGTTTATGAATCTAACGAATTTATTATTCTATAACATTGAAACATGTTCATCGTTATCAACCTTCGATCTCATTGTGGTTGGTGGGAACTCCATTAACAATCGCTTTCCACACTGTTCAGGCCTGCATTGCCTTCCGTCCTCAGATCCCCAATGTCCAACACCAAGTCTCGAGCTTTGATATATGGGAAAGTCGATGTTCGTGGTAAGACACCTCCTGAAGTACGCCAGAGGAGTAAGGATGAGACGTCTTTCCCGCCTGTTCGATGGCAGTGGCCGGCAAACTATAATCGTTTTCTTACCCCGACAGAAAAAGGCAACTGTTGAAGCTTGCTTATCCATTATCTGAAAACGATGCACGACCTTTGTTCTTGATTAGGCCATGCCTCCTTGGGAATATATTAGTGCATTTCTGACATTTATTTGTTTCTTTGTTTTATTTGTTTAACGGCATATCAAATTCTCATGGGTCATTAACTGCTGAAATTTAATGTTCCTGTGAGGTTTGAAGTAATAAAAATATGTTTATGTTATTCTGCTTTCACAGTTGAATACATGGTAGATAATACTCAGCTTTCGTGTATATAAACGTTTGATATGTATGTTTTATGTTGTAGTTCTGCTAAAGTTATATTTTGTAATACATTTTGATTTAAGAAATTTTAGGATATTATATGGATTAATGTCATGAAAGATTTCTTTTACACTGTTTGTTTGGTTGAGTTTGTTTATCGGTATATTAGCCTCTATGGATTATTTAATGCTGAAAACTAGGGATTTTGAACGCAACTGCGTGCCTTCAACTACAGATAAAATGTATAGTTCGTAATTATACTATTATTATTATTGCTGGTAATATTGTATACATTGTATTTTTATACGTACATAGTGTTTTCTCTTTTTTGGGTGGGGGTCACTATTTGCCCAGATCTGGGACTGTAATATGTTCTACCACCCCGGATCAGGTTGAACCTGGGAACAGCAGCAATTAAGAAGTGATTCCACGCCCCTAAAAACCTCCGAGCTCCCAATCAGAGGCGTTGTTGCCGGATGTAGTTTATTGTTATAACCAATTTGTGTGATTGACGCTTGCGCCCGTGACAAATCTTCGGTGAACACTATGGCCCTACTCATTCTTTGTAATTATGGAAGCCTAATTTATAATACATCTGGTTGTTCCTGCAAATGAGTCCTGATGCGACGTTACAGCCCAGTGTGTGAGAAGTAAATATGATGGCATTCTTAAAAAAAATAAGGAGGTGGGGACAGAGACTTGGCCAGTAGAAATGATGTCAGATGAATGATAACTTTGGTCATGTGACTAAAAATGGTCACATGCGGCTTGCACAGCCACTTATCAACCCTTTCCATAGCAAATGAAATAAAATGCCTGGGATAGTTATAATATACAAATGTTACAATGAAGTGTCCTTCTGCGAGAGACATCGAGACGCAGTGGGGATGGTGAGTCCCACCCTGATTTTCTCCTTTTTTTATTATGTTTTATATTTATCATTCAGAATGTCAAGACACCTTCTTGGTCGGAGTGTGTGTGTGGCGGGGGCGATTAGTCGCCGACCGCCGACAACGACCATTAGTCGACCGTGCAGCAGGGAATACAGACTTATAATACGACACAGCAATGCGAGCTGGCTTTTAGCAGTAGACTCTGATGAACAAAATATGGGCTGAAAAAACAAATCTGTTGTAAGGCTCACAAGTCATTTAAGGGAACATGAGAAAATATTTCCGAAAAAAACTAAATCGTCAGAAAAATTAGTATTATAAGATCGCATGTTGTTATCCATCCCCATATATATATATATATATATATATATATATATATATATATATATATATATATATATATATACAGTAGCGGCCATAATATAAGGAACGGAAACAACAAAAACATAAATATATGTATTACTTAAAAGTAATGCATATATATATATATATATATATATATATATATATATATATATAATTTCGATAAACGTGCAATCAATTTACAAATACATGAATTATTCACACAAAAACAAATGCAAAGGTTAATGATTTAATTGGCGAGAAATCCATCATCGCAAACAATTCAAATAATATACAAAAACCTCCGAATCCGTTATGAATGAAAAGATCCTTGATTCTATAAATTTCTGCCGTATTAGTTCTTGTTTTTACTACAAGCTTTCGTCTGTTCCTACAGACATCTTCAGGTATGGAATAGATGTTGTTCTTGCTTTTTTCTCTTAGTAATAAGAGGACAACGAAAATATATGTATTGTTGTATCCGAAAATGCTATTGGAAATGAGTTATTGTTTTTGGAGCGCGCAGTAGCAACGGTGAGTTTGATTTTAAATTTTAAGTAATAGTAATAAGCGGACAACGAAAATATATGTATTGTTGTATCCGAAAATTTCGGATAAAACAATACATATATTTTCGTTGTCCTCTTATTACTAAGAGAAAAAAAAGAACAACATCTATTCCATACCTGAAGATGTCTGTAGGAACAGACAAAAGCTTGTAATAAAAATAAGAACTAATACGACAGAAATTTATAGAAACAAGGATCTTTTCATTCATAACGGATTCGGAGGTTTTTGTATATTATTTGAATTGTTTGCGATGATGGATTTCTCAATTAAATCATTAACC
>CAHIKZ030005327.1:1660000-1667500 GCA_903632075.3 Acanthosepion pharaonis | reverse complement strand
TTGTACGGACGTTTTCTCGCCAGCATTTGTGAGCAGTAGACACTGTACAATCGTTATACGTATGCCGTATGAAACTAGAGAAAATACAAAAAATAAATTGCTACTGAAATTTCGGTGAACTGGAACCTACTGCGCAAAAAAAAAAAATGTATTACGGGTGAATGCGGTCCGTTTTTGAGATAATTGGAAATCCTACCAGGATTCATCATTGGCTGGGACAATCTTAACAACATAAGATATGCAGATGACACAGTGCTGGTAGCAGACACGGAAAAGATATTACAAAATATCCCTCAGAAGTTGACGAAGGAGAGCGAGAAGAAGGGACTAAGCATGAATTATGAAAATGCATGGTCAGAATTAAAAGGATAAGCCCGAAATGCGATTTGCAGGTCGGGGACACTAAAATCAAACTGAAAAGTGTTCTGACAGGACGGTAAGTGCGAGGTTGAGATCCGAAGACGTAATGGGATGGCCAAAGACGCATTCCAAACGCTAGGCAGAGAGAGTATTACGAAACTGGAAGGATTACGTTGGTAGCTAACAAAAGAATACTAAACGACTATGTTTTATCTGTCATCCTTTACGGCAGCGAAGATGAAGAAGAGACTCGAGGCAACGGATGTATGGTTCTATAGAAGCGTTCTAAGAATATCAAGGACCGAACACGCAAGCAACGATGAGGTTTTAGAGAGGATGCAAACAAGGAAGAAAGTTACACATCAGAAAGAAACAGCTGAAAATTGTGGGACAACTAATGAGAAAAGAGGGCTGGGAGAAAGATATACTCACAGGTCGAATAAAGAGAGAGAAAGAAAGTAACGTGTGACATACCAAGCGGTCTTAAGCAAGTGGTTGTCAGAACAGGGCCTGGGAGAATTGACAAAGGGACAAAACTTATTGAGAGCTACAAGGGATAGGGAGAAGTAGAGAGACATGGTCGTCTACGTCCTGAAAGGACACGGCATATAAAAGAAAGACGAAGTCAATAAGAAATCGTTATACATATGTCGTATGGGACAAGAGGGAAAGCAACAAATAAATTTCTATCTAAAATTCGTTCAAGTGGAACATACTGCTCGAAAGAAAACCTGAAGTATACCGCTTGTGTTTGTGAACAGTAGTCACTGTGAAATCGTTATATATATATATATATATATATATATATATATATATATATATATATATATATATAACACTATTTCTCGTTTGAAAAACCGCGGATGACTCAACTTGCAGACACCCGAGGGAAAATTGGTACCTGAGGAAAAAAATTGGAAGTAAAAAAAGAAACAACTAAAAACATCAGAACAAGGCGAAAAAATCGTGAAAAGTCTTAAGTCCATAGTCCAAAGAAAAAAAAAACAAGCGAGTATAAAGACTAAAACGTAGAATGCTCAGTACGCTAAGTAGAGCGGTAAATTAGAATAAATCATAACAAGCCAGGCAAACCCATATATATATATATATATATATATATGCACAGAGAAAGTCTTTGAAAGTGGATAAAATAATGTGTTAGCCATAATTTCGATGAATTGAAGCCTACCGTATATGTGTGAGGGGTGCTCATATCAGCCATTTTCAATGTATTTTCAAAGGTATAAGTGAGATTTTGTCATTTATGTTCATGTTTAATTTTACCGAGATTTAAAATTAATATATATATATATATATATATATATATATATATATATATATATATATATATATATAATTTTAACATGCATACAAAAACATCGAAACAAAAGTGCAAAATTGTAGTGAGAATGTGTTTTTGTCCGCATGTCAAAATTATAATAAATAATTATTGCTGTACTCTTGGTATTAGGCCGTTTTTTTTAAATTAAAGGTGTGAATGTTTGAATTCATATTATTTTCGTTCTTATTTATTATTTTATATATATATATATATATATATATATATATATATATATATATATTTATTCATTTAAAAATATGGTTCCATCGCTACATAAGAGTTCTCATATTTCAAAACAAGTGCCGAAATCTTCAATATAATTATTCAATTAAATTGAATTAAAGTACCAAGCTCTGTTCCATCTTCAAGCGAAATGTTTTTTTTTGGGTGGGGAATAACTAATTCTTGAAATTTACGCGTTTTATAAGCATATTCATTATTTAAATTAAAATTACTATGGTAACGGCTAGAGCAATCATTTAAAAAAGGGGGGCGTAAGGGTTAATAATTTGTATCAATATCTCAGTTACATTCAAAGAGGTCAAGTCAGGGTAAGTTTGGTGTGTCTAAATTCAAAGCGGAAGATGACATCGTCTCGTCTGGTGTCTATGAAGATTTAATTATTTTTTATTTTATTTTATTTTGTTTTCCCTGAAAGTGTTTTGTGTATATAAAAACTGTCATAATTCGCTAACATTTGTTTTTTTGACGACTTCATAAAGGTTTTTTTTTTTTGGAGTAGGGTAGGACATTTAACTTTTTTATTTAGACTATGGAGTTTAAAGTTTGTATTTATTATTTTATTTTTTGTTTTTTGTGCTAATCATTCACTGTGAAAATTTGATAATGTCGGCAAAAAACCGTTAACTCATGTCGATTGTTTAATAAATTTTCTTTATTTAGAAACTTGATGATGTGTAGTTTTTCATGTAGGCATAAAGGGCATGGGTCATCCCATCTTTTACAAGTTTTAATTTTATTTATAATTTTCCATTTTACTTTTGGTGTTTTATTCATTTCCTTCAAATGCCAAAAATATTTAGATAGAGATGTCTGATTTCTTTAATTAACATTGTTGAAGGAGCTTTTATGCCGACTCCACCTGGTTGTGAATTCCTCCTTCGTAGACCCAATGTATATCATATTAGCATTAGGACTCTCAATGGATGAGATAGTACATTGCTACACCACAGATTTTACGCGGAATATATTTTCCAATGGGCAGTCTTCTGGTTTTCTACAATCATAATTTTTCACTATTTTTGTCGAATTTAAGTGTAGGGTTTTTATTAATACTATTCTGACATGGGGGTTTATTCAGGATTTTATTATTGTGTTTTTTTATTATACTTTCTAGATTTTCAGTGCAACTGTAACTTAATTTTAGGGTGTTTTTATTAAATATATTTATATAAATATTTATACTAAGTCTACTATTTGTAGGAAAGTGTTTTTCAGTTAAAGCTAGGAATTTATGTCTCAGCTTAATACTAACCATTTGGTTGAACGGAGGGCTATACCAAATGATTTTTTCCTTTCCTGTTTTTTTTCCGATTAGGACAATTGTTTCTATAATTGATGTTAGCATTTTTGTATCCAGGATATATTTGGGCTGCGTTATAAAAATTACTGTGTTGTTGGAATATTTTTTTTATTAGCGGAGTTAATGCTGATTCTATTCTCTCTATATATCTATATCTATATCTATATTCTCTGAGGATAGAATTATTAGACAATTACATCATTTATCTATCTATCTATCTATCTATCTATCTATCTATCTATCTATCTGAGATTCCCATACGATCAAATACCCTCGAACTCGGCTCTATGATTTTCACTTCGAGCCGATATCCATTAGACCACGGCGTACATCGCATAGAAATTTAGTAAAAAATAGAATGTCAGACAAAAAAAAAAAAAAATCGCCGTTATGATCCTAAGAGCCGTCTGAGGATCGCTTCATAGCGTGACACTTGATGCCCCACTTAAGCTTTTTTTGTGTGTGTCTTTATGTCTAGAAACCTAGACACCAGCGGGAATATTGCTTTTTGTTCATGTTGTCGTCCTTTATATATATATATATATATATATATATATATATATATATATATAGATAGATAGATAGATAGATAGATAGATGATGTAATCGTCCAATAATTCTATCCTCAGAGAAACGTGGTTGTGTGGGCGTGCCAATCTCTAACCCGAGATTCGTATTTGTTTTTTTGTTTTTGTTTTTTTCTTATTCGCTGTGATTGTTTATAAAACTTATCGGTTGAAATTACTGCCAGTGAATCTGTAAACCTCAGAGGAAAAAGAAAAGAAAACACCCAAGCCCGCCCATCACGCGAAGCATCTGTTTATATCTGGTAATGGTACATTCTAAAAAAGTCTTTCTCGATGTATTTTATGGAAGGCCCTGTTTAATGGCGATATCATATTCCTTTTAGATGTTACCAGATGCGGTGAGGACGGTCAGGAATGTGGTCTTCCCCCAAAGACTTCTTTTCTGCACTTTATTGTACACAGAAGCTTATATATATATATATATATATATATATATATATATATATATATATATATATATATATATATAAAAACATTAGGCAGCATATAATTTACATACATAGAAATAATCACACATAGAATCAATCAGAAGTATTAATGCGATTACTGGCGACATCCATCGCTAGAAACATAATATATGCATTAAAATACTGTTAATCCATAGTGCGAAGTGATCCTCGTCGATAAACTTGATGTCTGTAGTTTTCAGTTTATTTGATGTTAAAATGCTAGTACTTACGAATAGTCCTCTATTCATCATCAGGCATGTGTTTTTTTCCTTATAAAATCAAAAACTTCGAGACGATATACTTGTATGTCGACCGAAAGATGTTTTTTTGAATACCTGCTAGCATTTTAACATCAAATAAACTTATCACGCATAAAAAGGTCTTGATTATAAACGATCATCTTTCGACAAACTCGCGCCAAATTTCACCCAATGACCAAACATAATACTACAGACATTAGCCTCTTTGTTCGTGAATTGGGTGACGTAGTAAGTATTCAATCCTTAGGTTAAGCAACCTGTACTTAAACTCGATGAAAACGAGGGAGCCATAATTTGGTAGTACTAAATAGTAAGAATCAAAATGTAACAGGTTAACTTGATTGTTAGTATGTTGGTATTTTATATTTTTGTTTTTTTGGTGGTCGGGAGTGGAACAAAATATCTAACGTTTTATTTTATTCGGACTATTGTCCTCATCTTTGTCGCCATATTTATTACAACGTATTGGCCGTTGTACGCTTCGTCTTTCTTCAGGTGAATGGAATGTCTCACTGAACCCTCACTGTGGTAGTTCTACGTGCCATGTTTAATGGATGTCAGTTATCTCCTGTTAATTCACATCTGAACGTTCTCCACTGACTTAACAGGGTATTGAACTCACACTTTTTGGGTCTTATCACTGGATCTAACTAACGCCTTTACCCACTGTGCTATGTTTCCTTGAAGGCATCTGTGTATGAATTTATGTGTTATAAGCCGAATTTCTTCAGCAACCACTTTTTTACCAGAGCTCATATTGCAATTTTTGCTGTTATTATCGCTTTTCTCTGGCGCTCCTTATTAGTGCTTCCCATATTATATTCATTTCTATACTTGGTCGGCTCAGGAGATTTTTATGGCCTAGCGTATGAACTTCATCCAAAAGAAGGCGGTGATCTCCATTCTCTCTCCATATGTGGTGAGCCACGCCTGATTTTTCAACTTCCCCTCGTGTTACAGCTTTATGGTGTTCTTGAAGCCTTACCTTAAGGGGGCGGCCTGTGTCTCCTTTATATTTATTTCCGCAGCTGCACAGGATAGCGTACACACAGTGTTTAGTAATGTTCTCCTCTATAAGGGGTTGTATTCGGGAGAAATATATGCGAAGTGTCGTCGCTCTTTTGAAGGTTGTCCTGATGTTATAATCTTTGAATCTTTTAGTGAAATCACATTTTCCGAGGAAATTTGACTGTGAAAACATCTGTGGTTCAAAGGATTGCAGATTTAGACAGCTGAAAACATTTGTTTTGTCTATGTCCGCCAAAAACATATGAGACGAATATGTAACGTTGTTATTTTGAATGCAAATAGCCTTGAAGGTTAAAACCAAACCAGAGGAAATGAACGTTTTTGACACCTATTTTGATCAAAGGAGAGAGAGAAAAAACGCGTGTGTAGATGGGTCCTTATCTAGATAGCAGTTTGGAGAACGACATAGACAGATAGCCGAGAGGCATCCGAGGGACAGCCGAGAGACAGCCGGTAGAATCGACAGGAGAGACACATCGGAAATTGGCTGATTAACGCATACGCAATCCACACCGGCCTGATGTTCGATTCTTTGATAAAAGTTTGAGAATACACACTTTGGTTCCAAGTCTTTACCGCAGCCATAGGTGTTAAGCTATATCAAACTTTTGTAAATATTCTGTCTTTATTCACTTTTATTCAAAATATCATTTTCAACCAAGATCAAGCCTTCTTCTGACCAGAGCACGAGTTGCTTTTCGCGTTCGTCACGAATTGCCCCGTCGTCAAAGAAAGTGCCACAGCTTACTGAATCAAAAGAAGGACATTCCCACTTTTTTACCAGCAACTCTAGACCATCGACGACCTAACTGGCACCAACTCCTTGGTCAGATTAAAACTGTATGTAACCAACCTGGCCCCACAGCCACCCCAAGCTGAAGATATAGAGTCCAAATTGTATGGCTGCCCGTCCTTAGGAAAGAGGGTTTTACATTATCAAACGACATATCCCTTGATATGGGCAATGGAAAGAGAGCACCCTGCCTCAGTATTATTAGATAAAGGGTTCGATTCGGGATTTCCTGGATGTTACCCGGATCGATAAACACTTGATGATGCCCAGGCGGGTGGTGGCAAGGGAAGAAAACGTTGTAATAACTAATAACAAAGACGAGAACAATATTCCGCATGTATATCGTGTAAGAAATAATTTTTAACCGTGCTTATTGTCAGACCGCGTATGATCTGACCGGGACAGTAAGCAAAGCAGCTATGCTCAAATCCTCGGTCACGATGACTTACGACTTCGAGCAGACACGTCCACAACGAACAATTTACTCTACCCTATTTAAGTCACGAGGCAAATGCTATATCATTTCACACACAACACACATACACACACACAACACACACACACACAAACACACACACACATATATATATATATATATATATATATATATATATATATATATATATATATATATATATATTGACTGTAACAATAAAATTGTCCAACTCGTTTAGCAGCAAAATTGTCTAATTGTTTCAACCATTGTATCTTAGAAATGATTAAAGATATCTTATTGGATTTCTCCATCGTGTTTATAACACTACTGGACTCTACTTGGCTGTATAATTATTCTGCAGGCATAATAGATGAATCGTGATGAAATTGATTATAAAAGAAAATGACATAGTCATCATTAATCATAGTTAAGGACAAGAAACTCATGAAGGATTGATAAAAATTTCACACACACACACACACACACACATATATATATATATATATATATATATATATATATATATATATATATATTATTCCAGGATAATTTCCCAACTTATTCAAGATAATCTTTTGCCCGCTAACTTACCTTTTAACTTTCTTTCTCGGAGTAACAAGTTGCCTCGTAGGTTTCACGCACGATTTAATTTTCAGGTCATTTTGCACTGCTGTTTGGACTGTCATAGCTGAAACTCCTCA
>CAHIKZ030005327.1:1640000-1655000 GCA_903632075.3 Acanthosepion pharaonis | reverse complement strand
TGTTCGTTTGGTCTCACCAGGAAAGAAAAGAAAAGAAAAGAAGAATACGAAAAAATTGTTGTCACTGAATGACTCCAATAAATTTAATTCTCTTAATTACGTTATTTACATGCGAATTCTTTGGTTTTGTTACCAAAATGTTTCGGTCGTTCTTTCCTCCGTTCTTCGTCAGGTGTATGACGATCCGTTTACATACAGTGAATGTCGAAGTGAACTCTTTATTTAATCTACAGATGTAGAAATATATTGTTCCAATGGCCTTATCTAGGGGTATTTCGCCTTGTTTCGCTTAGTTATTGCATGTCCCGTTTCCACTGGGTACAAATACACACTGCCCGGCCCAGGGATTGAACTCACATATACTATGTCACCAAACCCTCAACCAACGTTTTAATCCATGAAAAAATAAGGCCATCTCGTTAGCTCAAGAACAAATAAATAATAAGCACAAAAGAGGTAAAAATTACTGCCTCACTGATATTCTTTACGCATGGGTTTTTGAAAGTAGGTATTATTAAAAAAATGTGTTTGGCATGTATTTATCGATGGAAAAGTATTTCTTCTCAATGTGGTATCTCGTAGCAGAGCATGTACCTTTCTTATTAAAAGTACTTTTTTTAATGGAAGTTATGGCCTGTTTTATTCTGTGTTAGGAGAAATGTCAGTGGGTTAACTCATTGTAGTCCTCTTATGTCTGAATTTCTGGGGTGAGGAATCATAATCATTTACATAATAAACCGCACATTGGTATCTTGATATTCCTTAAAGTTATCACAACGTTTCACCCCGATGTAATACATCAGCGGCCGAAATATTGGGATAACAACAACAAATATATGACAATAGTCGATGGGTAAATAGTGCAATTATACATACATACATATATATATATATATATATATATATATATATATATATATATATATATATATATAATTATATGTGTGTGTGTATGTATATATATATATATATGTATATGTATTTATATATATATATATATGTATATGTATATATATATGTGTATGTATATATATATATATATATATATATATATATATATATATGTATACATATATGTATGTATATATGTATATATATGTATATATTTATGTATATATGTATATATGTGTTCGAATTCCAGTCGAATCCATGACATTCACTTACGTGCTAATACCCTTGGGAAAGGTATGAATCCTCTTCCTCTCCCTCCAGCTATGGGTAAAATAGCAGGACAGACTGGGTTCTATAGCCTTGGATGGCAACTGGTCTAGGAGAAGGACAACTCGGAATTCAAAACCTGCGGAGGGTCGTTTGGGAATCTTGTGGCATTCGGTGCACCAGGTCTCTGTATTCGTCCCTTCAAAAAGTGTGGATGGTCCTGCACGAGGCCTTCACCACTATAATCAAATCTCATGTGCCGGTGTCGGGCTGTTGGTTTCCTGGAAACTGATCTGCTTGACCCTCATACGTCGAATTTCGACGGGAGAGTCGACTATATATGTGTATGTATATATATGTATATATATATGTGTATACATATATATATATGCATCCATATATATATGTGTGTGTGTGTGTGTGTGTGTGTGTGCATGCGCGTGTGTGGACGGATTTTCATGAGTATTTATGATGAACTCCTTAATTGCTAGAAATTCGAGACATTCTCTGAGATCTTCTTGTCGATGTAAGAAAATATTTTTTCAAACTGTCTACAAAGAAACTCATCTCTGCACGGATGAAGTAAAAAAAAAAAAAAAATGGCAGTCATAAGCCCCGAAATAAATAAAAGAACAAAGTTGCGTAGATTATCACGCAAAAGAATACGTTTGTGGAAGGAGACGAGATTAGTTTCAAGACAAAGCGTTACGTTAACAAGGATTGATATAAGCAGACGAAGAAGTCCGTTCCAACTGGAATCCAAACAACGTCCGCCCACGGAGGCTTTACAAATAAAGAAACAAATTGAAATGTAAAAAGAATTAAAAAAAAGTAAAAGAAGAAATATTTAAACAAATTGAAATAAGGTAAACAAAAAAGAGGAAAGAAATGTCGAAGTAAAACGAGAAAATAAACAAAAATAAAAGATGGAAATTAAGTGGAATGAAAAGAAGGCGCCAAAAATGGACCAAGGACTTGAATAAATAAGTGAAATTGAACTATGAGAAAAAGAAGACTGAATGAAAGATTGCCAAAGAGAATGAAGTATGAACGAGAAAGCAAAAGAATGTGAAAGAGAATGAAGAAAGAAAAAGCCCAAGAATGTGAAAAGGAAAGCAGACGAATGTAAAGAAAAGGATGAACGAAAGAAAAAGTAAAAGAATGTGAAAGAGAATGAAGAAAGAGAAAGTAAAAGAATATGAAAGAAGGAAAAAAGAGAAAAAAAAACAAAGAAAACGAAATGGAACGCAATAGAATGTGAAATAGAAAGATGAAAGTGAACACAAAAGAAAGTGAATGAGAAGGAAAAAAGAAAAAAGAATGTGAAAATGAAAGCAAACGAATATAAAAGAAGAAGAAGAAAGGAAGAGTAAGGAAACGAATGAGAAAGAGAAGGAAGAAAAGAAGTGAAAGGAAATGTAAAAGAGGAGGAAGAAAGAAAACGAAAACAAAAGAATTTGAAAGAGAAGGGAGAAAAAATCATATCAAAAAATCGGAAGAGAAAAATATTTAATGACAAGAAGAAGAAGAAAAAGCAAAGGAAGAAGAAGAAGGAGAAGAAGAAGAAGAGGAATTAGTGGGAAGAAAGAGGAGAAAGAAGAGAAAAGAAGTGAATGATAAAAATAGAAAGAGGCGTAAAGAAGAAGAATAGGAAGAAGAAGAAGAGGAAGAAGAAGATGAAGAAGTGGGAAGAAAGAGGAGAAAGAAGAGAAAGAAGAGAAAAGAAGTGAATGATAAAAAAGAAAGAGACATAAAGAAGAAGAAGAAGAAGAAGAAGAAGAAGAAGAAAGAGGAAGAAAGAAGAGAAAAGAAGTGAATGATAAAAAAGAAAGAGACATAAAGAAGAAAAAGAAGAAGAATAGGAAGAAGAAGAAGAAGAAGAGGAGGAGGAAGAAGAAGAGAAAGAAGAAGAAGAAGAAGAGGAAGAAGAAGAGGAAGAGGAAGAAGAAGGAGAAGATAACCGAGAAAGAAAAATATAAAAAGTGGTTATAGAAACAGGGGTTATAGAAAAAGTTTAAAAGAAAAAAAAAAGAAAAGGAATTGGATATGAAAAGGCGAAAAGAGAATGAAATCCACAGACACATTTTAGAAGAGAAAGTAGTAGTTTTAGTCGTCATATTAGATGGAGAAGGAGAAGATGTTGATGATGAAATACCAGAAAAGATGGCGAATTGAAGAAAGAAAGAAAGCAGAAGCAAAGAGAAGAGGAGAGCTAAAACAACCCCAACTGCGATAAACATTTGAGAAAATTTTGTCTGACTTAAGGAAGAACAATCGGAGTGTATTTTGCCTTCTTATTAAATCCGAGTCGATCTGTCTGGGAGAAAAAAAAAGCAATAAATATTTGGTGGCGGGCGAGAGTAAAAAACAACGAGCAAATGGCTTTCACATCAGAGTGAAACTTAAAGTTTTATCAGCTTAAATCTATCTTAAAAAATTAATATAAAAAGAAATATAAAAACAATGTCTCATTCCATCTATCTGTATCAGTCTGATCATATCTATCAATCTATCTATCTATCTATATATAATAATAATAATAATAATAATAATAATGGACTCTCCCGTCGGTTTCGACATATGAGGATCTGACATCTTAGTTGATTTAGTTATGAAATTTTGTGCGATAATCTTAAGTGGCATTTAAGACCCGCTAATAATTTATAAAGGAGGCCACATATGGAGCAAGAGTGAGGATTGTGAGATGAGATCACTCTTAGATTGGCTGACCTTTTAGATCTTGCTCACGCTTCTTGAAGATAATTCAGACAAGCAGATTGAAAAACACGTCGATTTCCATTCTATCAATCTGTTCATATTTAACTGTCCGTCCGATTTCATCTATCTACCTATCTGTCCGTCTGTCTTCCTGTCTCTCTAACTTTATCGCTCTCCCTATATATATATATATATATATATATATATATATATATATATATATATATATATATATTCATGAATTATTCATGCAAAAACAAATACAAAGGTTAATGATTTAATTGGCGAGAAATCCATCGTCGCGAAAAATTCAAATAATATACAAAAACGTGTTTATGCATAAAAAGATCCTTGTTTCTATAAATTTCTGTTGCATAAGTTCTTATTTTTACAAGCTTTCGTCTGTTCATACAGACATCCTCAGGTATGGAATAGATTTTGTTCTTGTTTTTTCTCTCAGTAATAAGAGGACAACAATAACTCATTTCTAATAGCATTTTCGGATTACAACAGTACATATATTTTCGTTGTCCTCTTATTGTCCCCTTTATTGAAATATATATATATATATATATATATATATATATATATATATATATATATATATCAGTCTGTTCATATCTATCTATCTATCTATCTATCTATCTATCTATCTCAATCTGATCATGTCTATCTCTCCTAGTCTGATAATATCTATCTATTTATCTATCTATTAGTTACAATGTTTAAGATACATTCTGTGGAAAAAAATTGTCCTGGACAATACAGTAAACCAAGGTTTTTTTTTTCTAGCAACAGACTTAACAATTGATTCAATATAATCGTTCCACTTCATGTCAGCGGAAAATATCAGCCCGAGAAAAACCTCAAGATTGTCCATCTCCAGAAAAAAAAACCTTATGTAAATGATCGTCGTCTAAGCTGGCGCTGTACAGTTTGTCAGTCGATTGTGAACGAGAGAATGTGACGTGCTGTGACAACATTGACTCCCTCACTGCATGTATGAGACAGTGAACATCTCCAGAAATATTTTGGGTGTGGCTGACTTGTATGCATTTGAACAGCAGGTTATCCATCATTGCGACTATCTTGCGGAAGCAAAACTGCCATGAGGAAGATGACGATCCGAACAGACTTTGTACATAAAAATGAAATACAAACCCTAAGTTGGGCGTGAAGGCTTGTGAAAAAGTCATTGACGGCACAGAAAACTGATACGTTTGCACACGACGCTCAAAAAGCACAACAGAACCACACTAAGTACGTACAGGTGCAACCTCATCAATTCACAAAAGAATATTTGAAAGCCGAAGGGATTGAACAATTTAGGTTCAATTTCTGTCGCGAAATCAAGGAAAAATTGCAAAAATAAATTTTTTTAAATAATTGCAAAAATAAATTTTAAATATTAAATATGTAACATTCCTTTTTCTCTATCGAAACGTCTCTAGGTGTAGAATTGTTTCTTAAATGCACACAGTACAGATAGTTTTACAAAATGCGTAGGCTGACCCAGAATGGCAAACTGCTAGTCAGAAAACTTAGTGGGGTGGAATTTTGACTTAGATGGATTAATTTTATTTAAATTGTATGATATAACACCAAAATGGCAGTAGACTGCCGCAAGAAAGATTTCCTAAAGAATCTGAAAAGTCACTAAGCCGCTCAAACCTAGATTTTATCGTGAAGCTACCCAGCACGGGCGAAATCCTAACCAAAGAGTCGGTATGATCGTTTACCGCCCACTCCTTCCGAGAAACAATACTATCACTTCTGGCCTTCGTATAATAAATCAAGATAAGAAAAAGAAATCGGCCCTTGTTAATGCATTTCGTTTTTATATTTAAGTTTATAAAAATTGGCTGGATTTGTACTAGTTTCTAGATAAACATTAGTCGGACTTAAACTTGATTCTATAGGTAAGTACTTGTCGGGTTCATCGATCGTGCGCGAATCCCGTCACCTATCAGGTGGTGTTTCTTGGGCAAGATCGCCTGACGGAGCCTAACCTTCTCCAGGTCGGTTTTAGAATCAGAGTTTCCTTCTCCTAGATCGGTTGCCACCCAAAGATATTGTTGAAACTAGAAAAAAAGCTACTGAATGAAGAATAATCAAAACCGAGGTTGGAAATGAAATGGTAATCTTTATAACATCAACAAAATACAATACTCGCCAGCGGCGTGAAGTAGGTAAACCACTGCTAGTGGTGGACTACTTAACATATTATATTACCCCTACTTGCAATAGTGTCCAACGTATTTATGAGGATTGGGACATACTCATTAGTGTTCATAGGTACGATAGACAGATAGATAGGAACAATATATATATATATATATATATATATATATATATATATATATATATATATATAGATAGATATATAGATAGATAGATAGATAGATAGATAGTTTTTTGTAACCTAGAAAAGGTTAGAGAATGAGGAATAACCAAAACAGAGATTGGAAATGAAATGGTAATCTTTATAACATCAACAAAATACAATACTCGCCAACGGCGCGAAGTAGGTAAACCACAGCCAGTGGTGGACTACTTAGACATCATATTACCCTCCACTTACAATATTGTTCAATGTATTTATGTGGATTGCGAAATACCCATTAGTTTTCGCAGGTACTGTATATAACAGATATAGAACCCGGTCTCTCTTGCTATTTACCCATAGTCGGGGTGGGGAAGAGGATTCATACCTTTCTCAAAATTATTAGCACGTAATTGGATGCAATGGGTCCGACTGGAATTCGAACTCGACTCTTCGCTTCCTCGATCCGAGCAGCTATCCATTACCCCACCGTGTCTTGAGTCTATAGTTAAAAAAAATGGTCGCCTTTATATTTGAGTCCTATGTTGGGTTTCTTGATGAATTTAATATTTTACAATTGGTACTCCTCATACTTGCGTCTGTGGGTAAACATTGGACGAGTTTATACGTTTTTCAGCAGATAAAAGTTTCTAGCTTGTATACTTGTATACAAAGGCATGTATAAGTCGTGTTTCTTTTGGAATTAAATAAACAGATATTGGCCAGGTTTATACTAGAGACCGTAGGTAAACATTGATCGATTTTATACTTGAGTTAACGGGAAAGCATAGATTGAACATAAACTTGCGTCTGAGGGCATCCTCGTGGAAGGTGGCTTTTCTGCAAGGGATGCAATCGACGTCTTGTAGGGAGTGTTGACAAGGAAATCGAACACTGTTCTGTCCATTGCAAAGCAGTATGTCATTTCCCAAGAGACATCTTGATGGTAAATCTGTAGTCTTTGTTGAAAAAAAGTTTAATTGCCTTGAAAATGGACATTAAATATTTCTGGAGTTGACTGTCGTTTGGACAGTCACCTCTGACCTGACCGTTGAAAGTACATTTATCTAAATCGTTAAACAGTTCTCACGGCTTTATTAGATTACATGGATTTATCTTTATAACTTGTGATATTTAATACTGAAATCAGAATTTCATCGTTTCAAATGTATAAAACAAAATAACTGTCTATGTACCTGCTTATCGGATTATCTCAGTCGGGTCATTTCTCTGTGTCTGTCTGTCTGTCTATCTACATATCTATCTCGGCATGTATATATGTACTTAGCTGTAATTCTTTTTCTTTTTATCAATCTCAGTTCATTATCTATCTATCTATCTATCTATCTATACATACATATACATACATACATATATATATATATATATATATATATATATATATATATATATATATATATATATATATATCAGCGTGCTCCCGTCTGTCAGTCACTCTCGGTATATCTATTTCAATCGGTTCTTATCTATTCATCTATCTATCTATCTATCTATCTATCTATCGTAATTTGTTTATATCTATCTATCTATCTATCTATCTATCTATCTATCGTAATCTGTTCATATCTATCTCAATCTGTTTATATCTATCGATCTATCTATCTATCTATTTATCTATCGTAATCTGTTCATATCTATCTCAATCTGTTTATATCTATCTATCGTAATCTGTTCATATCTATCTCAATCTGTTTATATCTATCTATCTATCGTAATCTGTTCATATCTATCTCAATCTGTTTATATCTATCTATCTATCTATCTATCTATCGTAATCTGTTCATATCTATCTCAATCTGTTTATATCGATCTATCTATCTATCGTAATCTGTTCATATCTATCTCAATCTGTTTATATCTATCTATCTATCTATCTATCGTAATCTGTTCATATCTATCTCAATCTGTTTATATCTATCTATCTATCTATCTATCGTAATCTGTTCATATCTATCTCAATCTGTTTATATCTATCTATCTATCTATCTATCTATCGTAATCTGTTCATATCTATCTCAATCTGTTTATATCTATCTATCTATCTATCTATCTATCTATCTATCTATCTATCGTTTATATCTATCTCAATCTGTTTATATCATCTATATCTATATATATCTATATATATATATATATATATATATATATATATATATATATATATATATCTCAGCGTGCTCCTATCTGCCAGCCAGAAACTCTTTCTCTCGGTTTGCCTGTTTCAATCGGTTATTATCTATCTATCTATCTATCTATCTATCTATCTATCTATCTATCTATCTATCGTAATCTGTTTATATCTATCTATCTATCTATCTATCTATCAAAATCATATAATATCTAGTTTTCAGTCAATTTTAGCTTGCAGTTTTATGCCGGTTTTGATATAGAACAGCAAAAGTTGTGCGTTTAATAATATTTTATTTATTTAAACTAGTACTAATACATTGTATAATACATTGATATGTAGTTCTCTGTTTAGAAATATGGTTTTTAAATATATTTTTCCAATTATTATTACTGTTCTCTGCCCTTTCACATAGTCGTTCTTTTTACACTCTTCCGTTTCATACGCTTGTTGAAACTGTCCAACATAGTCAAAACAAAAACACTCCCACATTACCAATGTAAGAAAGATAAGTTTTTATAGGAAAATGTACTGATATTACGACACTCATTTCCAAATACATTATATATATATATATATATATATATATATATATATATATAATGGAAGACAAATACTTAAACACCATAGGTGATATTTTATTTCATTGAAGCAGATAAAACATGGCTTCTAATCCTCAGGCCTGTAGACTAAATGAAGATTGAAAAATTAACTTTAGGTTAAAAGATTAAGAATAGTGACATTATATGAGGAGTAGTGGAAATAAAGATATTAAGTTATCATTATGTAGGCAGTGGGGAGGGGGAGAAAACAGTTTCCGTTGTATTAACAACCGTGATGACCTAAATAGATAGATAGATAGATACACGGATTGTAGACAAAAATCGTTACGCGAAACCTGCAATTCAGAATATATTTGAAGAAAGATTTTAAGAGTAAATTCGAAAATCTCTCTTCATTCTTTAAGCTTTTGTCACACATATATTCAACTTAAAAAAAAAAAACGAAACAAAAAACAAAACAAAAAAAAACTTATAATTAAAAAAAAAGTTATTTAAAAAAAAATTAAAAAAATATAATTCATATTAAAAATAGTGGTTGGCTAAGAACATTAAAAAATTATTATAAAAATATTCAGAACTTAGCTAAACAAATCTTGATGATCTACTGGATCGTGTAAATAAAATATTTAGACAGCATATCTTAAAGAAAGTAGTTTCAATCTTTTTCAAGACCATCATCATCATCATCTTGCGGCCACAGCCGAGATTGAACTCACCAATACTTTGATTGGTGTAGTTCATAATCTTGTCAAATAGCTGAATTCTTGATGCTTCGCTAGGGCTATCAAGGGTGTCTTTATCGTGACACCATCACTAAATGGATTGCTAACCAAGGCTCAGAGAGACTCCATTCACCCTCCTCTAAGAGCAGGTTTGAATTAAGAGTTTTCCTTCTCCTAGACCAGTTGCTATCCAAGGCTATAGAACCCAGTCTGTCCTGCTATTTTACCCATAGCTGGAGGGAGAAGAAAGAGGATTCACACCTTTCCCAAGGGTGTTAGCACGTAAGTGAAAGTAATGGATTCGACTGGAATTCGAACTCGGCTCTCCGATTCCTCAATCCAAGCCGCTATCCATTACTTCACTGTGCCTCCCATCATCATGGGTATACAATGTTGGTTTTTTTCTCAAACCCTGGTTGACGGACAAGTGTTATTACTTATGATCATTTTGATTGTGCTAAATTTAGTAAAATATATAATTATTTTCATATATTAGAACTTATGAGATCAGTTAGGACATTTTCATCTTTCAGATATGTAAGTTGATATGTTAAGGGTTATTTGAGGAAGTATTACGTGCTTATAGATTTCTGTTAATAATTCTAAAGTCTCGTTTAATTTTCTCATCTACGATGTAATTGGGAAAATCATTATTAACGATAGGTTGTTTAATTTCTTTTTCATTCAATATAGGAAATTTAATACAATCAACTTAATCATACGCCATAACTCTTCTCTCTAGGTCAGGGTTTTGGATCCTATATATATATATATATATATATATATATATATATATATATATATATATATATATATATATATATATATTAGAAGTATGATTAAACTGTAATGAAAGCATGACTTCGTAACGGTGTTATGAGAAATGACTGCGTGAATCGATTTTTGTTTTTCATATCAGAACTGACTCAGACTTGTCACTTCATATATCATAATATTTTATTTCTTATATCTATAGAGTGCCTCCTGGCAGAAATAGGTTAGACATATCAATGAATGAATGTACGGACGTGCTGCGTAGAGTCAAATAACTAAATCATTTCAGATCGTGCTTATTTTTAAAATTAAAAAAAAAAACATGAAAAATATAATATATTTTTAATCTTTTTTTTAAGTCAGAGCAAAATAGACAATATATGTCTCCACGTGAGAAGGATTATCTGATCATATATATATATATATATATATATATATATATATATATATATATATATATATATATATATATATATATATGCACATTTCATTGAAACGACAGACAAGGTACTTTTTTATTTAGTTTTTTGTACAATTTCTCATGCGATCTAATAATTTTTCTTTTCGGATGATAAATTATATAAAAAACTATCCGAATGCTCTTTTATGAGCGCTTTCGGCTATGCATTTAGCCATTTTCAAGGATTATATTTTAACTGTTAAAATAAGAAATAGTTTTATATAATTTATCATCCGAAAAGAAAAAAAATATTAGTTCACATGAGAAATTATATAAAAAAATAAATGAAAGCACCTTGTTTGTCGTTTTCAATGAAATGTACATGAAAGAAGCATTGCTGCCTAAATACACATACGTATATATATATATATATATATATATATATATATATATATATATGGACTCTCTCCTATCGTGAACGATAAATGAGGGTCAGCATTGAATGGAGACTTTTTTTTTAGACTTACACATGTTCGCAGGGGCTATTGCGTAGAAAATCATGTAAGGAAAAAACATAATTCATTTTTGCTTTCTGAAGTGTAATACTAGCCCAGGCTTGTTCGGGCAACAAATCCATACTGACAGATGAAATTTGTTAATGTAGGATTTTGATGGTGTCTCTGCTTCAGAGCTTGATGAAGCTGATCACGGTGCTTCAGTCTACTACCTTGAAAACACATTAAATAATTGAAACATCTCTTACGCCACTCCTTTCGATTTGATGCTTGGGCTTCCCAGGTTTTCAGATCAAAGTTGAGACGTTTTAAGTTGTCTTTAATTTTGTCTTTGTAGCGTAAGAGTGGACGTCCAACTGAAAGCTTCTAGTTTGGTAGTTGTCGATACAGCACCTTCTTTGGAATTTGATTTATGTGCTTGTGTTACAGTGTCCAAGTTTCAACATCATATATATATATATATATATATATATATATATATAAAGAAAAACAAACCACTTTAAGGTACCATTATACCATTATAATAATTTATTTCACCAGAGTCCTTTTAAAGGACGCCGGATCATCAGATAGCACTTCCAAAAATGAAATGAAGCGAAAAATGAAATTAGAATTGATGGGTAATGTAACTGTTTAACAGAGAATGTAAAAGGGTAGTTACTTCTTGGGATTACCCATACGCATTAGCAAGTTCTTCATAACTTAATTATATATATATATATATATATATATATATATATATATATATATATATATGAAAACATGTATTCTCATTTCTCTATGTTACTGCTCATAAGATTTTGAATGATAACAAAACCTGCTTTGTTGCCAAAGATTGCAGCGTACGTGAAGAATTCAAATCAGAGCTAAATTAATTGATTAATTGATTCGATTTATAGGTGTTATAACAATTTACTGCAAGGAAAGTTAGGTCACTGTGTCGTGCCAGAATTTTTTTCTCGTCCGAGCCCATCTTGCACATTTACAAATCGACCATTCGTCCGTCCATTGAATACTGCTGCCGTATCTGGTCATGTGATCCTTCTATTCGTCTCGAGGTTCTTGGCAAATCCAAAGAAGAATCTGTAATATAATCGATCCTGACTTGGCAAGCCGACTTTCTTACTGACATGACATGGCTTCCCTCTGTCTTTTTTACAAATATTTTCATGGTTGATGATCTGGCGAGACTTTTCGCCAACTCCTAGCCAACATGAATTCAAGTCTGTCACTAGATTAGCATGTAGGGCTCACACGTTTACTGTTCAACTAACTAAAAGCACCTGCCGCAGTTTTTTCCTGCACTTCTCGCCTGTGGAAATCCCTTACGTCTAATTGCTTCCTTGATAACTAAAAACTCCAAAAATGTAAACGCAACGTCAATCGCCATATTATATCTACTTGAATCCCGTTCATTTTTTTTGTACATCCTCCCGATACTCAATCTAGTCTTTCACATTCACTCCCCGTAAACCCTGCTTACTAGTGGCATTCCCGCCTTGCTTGGAGTGAAACGATTAAAAAAAATATTATTTAAAGCAAAGAAAATATTTTTAGATTTTAAGAATTTTTTAGCGATACATGTCTTACTAATTAACCCATAGCTGGAGGAGAATAGGTCGGTTTATACCGTTCTCAACGTCTTTTACGCATAAGGCAATATAAAGAACCCAAAGGGAAATGGAAATCGACTCTCCAGTTAAAAATTCCGAGCCATTATTCATTGCCCCAACCGCACATTCAAACTACCCAGCAGTCACCCTTCTAAGTACTGACCAAGCTCAACGTTCCTAAACTGCAGTGATCGTACGGGTACCGGGGTTTCAACGTGAAGTGTCCTTAAGCGCAGATCAGTGTTATATATCTAACGTAAATAACTAGCTTGTCACAGCTTCCAAACACTAATGGTATATTTTAGAACGCTATGCAAATTTAATTATATTTAGTTGGATTAAAATCTTTTTTCCTGATAAGTAACATTCGGAGGTGTGAAAAAATATATATTAATTGCGTGTCTTGTGATTATGTATTCAACAAAAATTCTTTGTTGCTCTTTTTTTTATAATTCTTAATGAATGAACCCGCCCCAAATTTTCTAAACGTAATTTTGATACAATATATATATATATATATATATATATATATATATATATATATATATATATATATATATATATATATATATCTAGTTTTTGTAACCCTGGGTTTCACGATTTTGCGAAAATCCTGATGATCGCAAAAATCGTGAAACCCAGGGTTACAAATTAACATCCATACAATTGAATATGTTAGCTCTATCACAGATGTTGAGCACTTTCCACTAAGTACCGCATATATATATATATATATATATATATATATATATATGTATGTGTGTGTGTGTGTGTGTGTGTGTGTGTGTGTGTGTGTGTGTGTGTGTGTGTGTGTGTGTGTGTGTGTGTATCGGTTTGGTTTTTAAAGTCTACTTCAAAACTATAATTCTGACGTTTCGGCCTAAACTCTGAAATTTTGATTACTATTTATTTATTTATTTTTTCTCAGAAGTTACGTTTGGTTCGCTTATCATCCGTTTCACTCTCCTTCTTGGACTTCCAGAGATTTATGACTTGTATAAATATTCACACTAATAATAAAATATGAGCTAAATTTGAAAATAAGCTAAAAGCTTCAGATATAAAATATATTGACAATTAAATGCCAATTTCAACAGAGAATAAATAAATATTGTATATAATAATAATCATAATAAGCCCACAAGTACCTACGAATTAGCCAAGGAAATGGAATGCAGTATACCCAAATGAAGGGGAATGTAAGAAATGTATACTACAGGTGTGTATGTTTGGTATTGAATAGAGAGCTTAATTCTACAAGAGAATATCAGCCATAAACAAGTTGGCTGTCCCTGTGGTGCAATACAGTTCCAACATCCTTAACTGGACCAGACCTGATAATTAAAGCGAATGGACGCTAGAATGAGAAAGCGTCTTAATTGCTACTGCACTCATCATCCCAAAGCTGATGTTGATATTCTGTATGTTCTCAGATTCGAAGAAGGCAGAGGATTAGTTCAACTATAACTGTTTTACAAAACTACAAAAATAGGCCATCAAAGATACCTGAAAATCAGAGAAGACTGGATGATGATATGTTTCAAATAACATGAAAGTAGTAAGCGACTTTATTCAATAATAATGGAGGGAAACAAGTTCCAAATATGGTCGGGAACCAGAAAGCAATGAGTACACACCAGAAATCAAAGGAAATAATATAATAATAGCAATATCGAGAAATTGTCCAAATAAAACTTTTATTTGGACTGACCAAGGATGTTGAGAAATGAAGACTGAGTCTGTATCAATAGTAATCGTAGCACTTGACCACGTTAGAAAAAGAATGAACAATTTTAACAACAGTCTTCCAGGTAACATCAACATACAAGTTGCCCAGAAAATCGCCCTACTAGGAACATCCTATATACTAAGACAAGGGCTATCAATTAAATGACAATTCTCTTATTGGGGCTAAGGACTATAGATTGTGCTCTGTTCTACAGGATACAAAGCAAGAAACAGAGGGGCCAATATCTGCACTGGAAAATCAGCAACTTCTACGAGAAGGAAACTGAAAGAAAACTGGTATGAAACTGGTATGAACACCACCTATATATATATATAT